>CM076578.1:1759316033-1759507877 GCA_034641835.2 Pinus albicaulis
TTGGCAATACTACATACACTAAATAAATGGAAACCTTACATAATGGGAAGACACTTCAAGGTAAAAACGGATCATGATAGTCTTAAATACTTTTTGGATCAAAGACTATCTTTAGAAGAGTAGATAAAATGGGTCACAAAGATGTTGGGTTATGACAATTAAATCATCTAGAAAAAAGGGAAGCTAAATGTTGTTGTAGATGCACTCTCGAGAAAGGATGAGGAGGTGGAAGCATTGCCTTGTGCCATTTCTATTATCCAACCAGATTGGATATCCGAAGCAAGGGAGGAATGGAAGAATGACGAAGAAGTGTGGAAACTCATTCAAAATTTGCAACAAGATCCCAGTACATCTTATACATTTAGTTGGAAAAATGGTTCCTTATGGTGCTGATGACAGGAAAAATTGTCTGGCCAACAGTAGGGGATCTCCCCAGTAAAAGGTTCCAATTAGACCTTGAACCGTTTGGAATAGGGATCCCGTCCAGGGTGTGGGTCCGGCTACCACTTAATTCACCTTCCCTTTGGTCTCAAAAGAACTCGATCGAACCTGCGGACACACACTTATTCACATGATACAAAGATACATGGTTGATGCATTAAACACATATATAACACTATGCGTAGTGAGACAAATAATAAAGCATGCACGCCAAAGGAGGTGTTGTTAACAACACATATTTGGGGTTATGCTTGTAGGCTATTCTGACCACAAAAGAAACAGTTATTTATGGCAAGGTGCCCCTTTACTTCCTGAAAGATAAAACGAAATGCTAATAAACAAAGTCATTAACATCCATTAAGAAAACAACTAAACTGAACATCATTAACACAAGTACAGGAAACCATAATGCATAAATGATGCCATTAAGAGTGCAGTTTCATTAATCAAAGATGTTTGAAACTGTCTAGAAATACTCATAGTGTTTGCACAGCAAAACACATCATTCCAAAAGGAGTTTCAACAAGTATCTGTATTCATATGCAAAAAGAGAGTTTTCTTTCAATACAATGTTGTATATCTTGAATCCCAAAAAAGAAGATCCTTTACAAGTTCCCAAAGGAATTATTTATAGGGAAAAACTTGCCCTTTGTGTTTCCTTGACCTTTGGTCTTCTTGACTGTTGGGTTGCCTTGTGACCCAGTCGATTCTGCGACTTGCGACCTGAAGAAATCTGCAACCTGCGACCTCAAGCAGATCTGCGACCTGCGACCTCCTTGGATTTGCAACTTCGTGACCTAGGACCATCTGCGATCTGCGACCTCCTTGGATTTGTGACCTCGCGACCTCCTTGGATTTGCGACATCGCGACCTCGGACCATCCGCGACCTGCAACCTCTTTGGATTTGCGACCTCGCGACCTTCTTGGATTTGCGACCTCGCGACCCAGGTAAATGTGCGACCTGCAACCTGCCCAGATTATGGGACCTTGCGACCTAGTCGCTAGGTCGCTGGATCGCGCCGTCGGGATTTTAACAGGGAGTGTGACTATGCGACTCAGCGACCTGAGAAAATTTGTGACCTTCAACCTTCGGTCATCCCTTCTACATTTCTCTTTCAAAGATATCATAACCTTATTCTCCGGAGACCAACCTTAGCCCTCGCAATGTGAGACAGCGGCTTCTATTTTCCGGTGATGTCATTTATGCGCTAAGGGAATTTGCATGTAATGATATGTTACCTGCAAGAAAACAAATTCAATCAACATAGTCCCTTTTTCATCTCATATTACCTGCAGATAAATGAATTCACATTAGCCATATACATACATATATGTATACACGCATGTCAGGGAATCAACACAAGAAATGCAATAATTTATCACAGCTAAAATCAGTTGGACCCCTGTGTGGACAAATGTTGTGCCATTATGTCATCAGGGAGAATGGCTCAAGCGGGCTTTCTTCTGTGCCCTTTCTTTGTCAGGATCATAATATTTCCCATGTACAAAGTTCTCTTCAAATCTTGGATTGGATTGCTTGATAAGCATGGGCTTCTTCATTCGCATCCTCAATGGTTGCCGTAGATTTTCATGCTCATCAACTTTCCCATTTATTAGAGAAGCAATACTTGTCATCTTCAATCAGAGAGACTCAGGTGTCTTATTTTCTTGGCTATTTCATGCAATAGAGGTACAAGGATGCAAATTCTTCAAGGAATGAAGCAATGTCATGATATATGTTTACAAAACCTCTCAATGTTTCCGATACAGAAAGAAGTATGTGAACCCTGTATATGTTCAAGTCAAAGAGATGTGCATCATCGTTAATCTCCATGATCATAGCGAAAACCAAAGTTTGAGGTAAAACGGATACCCCACTTGAAAGACGTATCCAAAGTCTATATTCCTGATGCTCCAGCAAAAGGGTAGGGCATTTCACTTCATCCCTCTTTTGAGGCTCTGCTTAGCATCCAACATGGTCATCAACAGAGCTTGCAAAAAATTGATAGCCTCAGGACAAAACCTTCGAGTATATTTGTTAACTGAGAGAGGCGTGGAGCATAGGAAAGTTCCAATAGCGACATCCCATCCTAAATTGATGGGGCAACGCATGCCGAAAATCAGAAGAAGGAAATATTAGTGACCAAAGTCGCAGTAGCAACAGTATCTTCAAAAATGGCCGGCTGCTGCTTTTGTCTAGGTTCTTAAGATCTTCAGACAACTGGTCCCGAATGCACGTTAGACGTTTCCATGCACAAATGGCTACGAAATATGGTATTTCAAAACTGATCTCTATCAATAAGTTGGGCTTATTTAATATTAGTGGCTTTTCATCTGCAAGGACAGCAAAACCTTGCCCAAAACACCATATAATACTTTCATTTTATGACGATTCTCTGCAGCCAAGCATTGCATGCTCGAATACGACAAATTGCATTTTGTAACTGGGGGTCACGTAGTCGGAGAATCTCCTTGATCGCAGCTTTCCTTGGGCACACCTTTCTGCAACCTTGCGACCTCAGAGGAGTCGCATAGTCGCATGGTCGCATTTCCGGTCCAGGAGTGTGTATTGCAACTCAGCAACCTGGAGGGATCGCGCGACTTCAGCTTCACGTGGCCAGAGACTTCTCTTCTTCTATGGTTCCTGATGCCAAGAGGCGATATAAGTAGACATGCTTCTTTTTCCCCAACCTGAAAGCTCAGCTTACAGCTTGCTTGACAATGGACGGCTTCTAGATTAGATCAAGAAAGACTACTCTTGAAGCCCATTCGAAAAATAGTAGGTACATCTCACAGGTCGCACAGTCGCATGGGAAATAGGTCGCATTGTTGACCGAAAGCAAAATCTGTGACCTTGCGACCTGAGGCCTTTAACTACGACTGCTCTTACAATGATCGCAGGGTCGCAAGTCGCATTTTAATTCGCTCTGTTAGCTATGCGACTCAGCGACCGTTTCTTCATGCGCTCAGTTACAATGCGTGTGAAACTCTTCTCTCTCTCCATCGAACAAAAAAATTATTCCAAATCAATCTTTCCACACTCCACACTTCATTTACTATGCTCTGTTCTGGCGCAACGCTTGATCTACCAAAAAAAACGGCACATGCATACTAATCGCGTGGAAACTTTAAGGAAAGCTTGCCAACTAGATGCTTCATATTTGGTATTTTAATCCGGCGTGTCATTGTGTCTCCTTGGCACAGTCGATACGAATAGTATGTTTGAAAAAAACGGAGGAAAATATCCTGGATCCCCGAGTTATACGTATACCACCATCCATCACAAAGGTATGGCTGTTTTGGGGATATCATCATCAACAGGTGTGCGAGTTTTACAGAATTACTGGTCCATGCAGACCACGTAGCTAACATGCACTCGATGAACATCTTCTGCAGTGTCAGAAATTGAACAATGGCCCCTTGAACTTCATGCGAGAGCACATCATGTCTCTGATGGAGCTTTAACGTTAACGAGATCCTTTGCTTCATTGTGACAACCAACCTTATTGAAACGTGGCGCCCTCATATGACATATCTGTTTGTATAAATGGCGTTATCATATAATTTTTTCTGATGCCCAGTGTTTTAAACAATGCGTTTGGACTACTATATAAATATACGCTCCAAATCGTTCAAATACAACTCTCTACTCCAAGCGTTTACCATAGATTGAAAATCGCGCTCGTTTGTAATGTCTTCATATGGTTCTGCATTTCTTTTGATTATAACTGCTCGGTGATTGTTATATTATTGCCGTCGTAGGTCTGTTGCAAGGTTCCGCTTTATGAATTTTGGTCACTATGTATACATCCACTCCAAATGCTTTACCATAGTTCGAAACTCCACCATTGAAACGCCTGCGTCCATTTGTACGTGTTGACGTAGTTCTGCTCCACATTTTAATCGTAAGGTTGACCGCCATATATACGTGCCCCACGTGGATTAAAACTGCACCAACAAAATGTTTGCGCCCATTTGTAAATGTCCGTATGGTTGTACTCCACCATCTCCTATGGTCTTGAAACCATATGTCCTTATCACTTTCGCACCTTAATTTAATCAAATAATGTTTATCATTTGCTTTTCCTCAAATTGTTAGCACAAATGGATAAAAATTTTCATGCCAAGGTAGCCATCTCATAATATGAACGCTTCTTACTTTGAAAAATCGAGGTTTGACATCTGCTACTCAGCAACTAAGCTGGGATGTCTTGTGAACGTGTTTGAAATGCGAGGTCGATGAGAAGTCTCCAATCATATTTCTCCTATTTTATAGTGAAAGCATATCCTTCCTGAGAAATTATTCTTTTAAAACAATGCAGCTTCATATGGTAGACTAGTCATTTGTTCAAGCCATATTGATGGCTCTTTTAATATTGACCCTTTCTATATTGTGGCTCCAAAGACTCTATTTGCATATGTATCAATGTGCCTGGCTACCGAAAGGTGTATGCATTTAGACATAACCTTTCAGGTTCAATTTGAATCTCTCCATCTCTTATGGTCTCGCATAGACAACTTTATGGATATGTAAGGGCAAAGGAGACTAGGGTTTTAAGGCCCTTTCATTCCCCCACGTTGTACTCCCTGCAGCATAAATAATTCCACACTATGTAGCTCAGGATTAATAAATTTTGCTTCTCAAAGGTGCGTTCACATATTTTAAACTCTGTCGTTGGCTTTCCACACCAACATGTGTGCTTTCGCACTGCTGCCTGGCACGAGAACGCCTTGAATGAGATTATCATTTTCTAGGGAAATCTTCTGAGTCTGCTTTGTTCACTGGGCTATACTTCAAGCTATACTTGTCGAAGTGGTGAAATATGTTCCTTTGTGTGCACGCATCGACTTCTTGAGAAAATACTCCATCTGGTCCCTACGTAAGCTTAGATCATAGCAAATGCTTCTGGTTTATGCGAGATGGCATCCGGTACGGACGTTTCCAAATGGAGCATTTCTACGTATCTGGTGTGCACTAGTTAAGAAAGCCTTTTGCATCAGTGACATAAAAGGTTCTTTCTCTGCTCAACATGTATCACAGCAACTTCTTTTTAACAGTACTGGTCACTTGCTCCTCCACCTCACTTGTGGGTGCACCCTTGTCATCTACCTTGACAATGGTCTTCAAAGGTGGCCTTATGTCTCATATCCACCTAAGCAGGGCATGTGGATGACAGTTTCATGCTTCACAGTTGTGACCTTGTCATTGAGCTTAATCTTATTTCCCTCGGTGCCATGACAATCATTGATGAGTTTATCAATTGTGGGATTGACCTGTATAAACAACAAATCATTAATTAGTTTACCGTTATTCTTTGCGAATGGTGCCCCTAGATAAATTATATGAGACCAACGAACATAAGAGACGTATTTAAACAATGTGCTTAATGACCCATGGCGAGGGGGGGTGTTAATGTACATCCTGAATGCACGGAAAGTTCTTATTCGAACGTATGCTGGTGATCCCTCCCTCACATGGCATGATTGCAGCAACAACATCTGATCATGATGGTGAGAAAGCTCGTGAGGGGTTGGGGATAAGTCGCTGGGATGTCACTGACTGCAGGTCGAGTGAAAGACTTTAACGACTAGGCGAGCAAAGGGGGACCCGAAATTTCGAATATACCCAAAATTTTGGGTGGTGTTGTAGCGGCTACAACAAATGGCGAATCACTGGTGGAATCCAGCATCTCTGTCGATATCACAACAATAGTCTGAGTCCAAATAGTGATGCAAGGGAATATTGAACAATCTCTACGGGTACCCTTTGTATTACTTTGGCCTTTATATGTATGTCTAGTCCTTGTGCCTCAACTAGGTCTCGCTAATCAAAACACATAAAATAGAAAGCTCCCAGACGCCAGTAGCTTGTTGATGATGTGAAGAGAAAGGCAGTGGGCTTATTATTTTTAGGATTTTTTAAATTAATTTTTTGGTGTTGCTCCGCTGCCAGCAGGCCTAGACAGTACCTCGGCGGAGTCACTTCAAGAAATCACAAACGTTGCTCCGTTGCCAGCGAGCCTGGTCAGTACCCCGGCGGAGTCGTTGCATTACCTCTCTGCGCAGGAAGCCTTTCTCGATCCTTTACCCTTATTTGTTTCATGTGCTTGCAGCACTTATTTTCATGTGCTCATGGCACTTATTTTTCATGGGCGAACGAGGGATCCTGACTTATTTAGGAGCAAGAGAAGTTGTTTCTTTTTTTACAGAAACTGAAAGATATCCTGATTTGGGTTTACCCTTGTGCCAAACCTTCACATCCCACCTGCCACAATAGGCGAGGCGCGCAAAACAGATCATTAAAATTTCCAAGACTATGTTGGGCACAAGGCTTAGGCTTCCAAGTATTGGGGCCACTCAAACACATCAGGTTTCCCACCAACAACCGGCTCATATCTCCCTGGCTAATAAGTTTAGACTCATAGGCATCTTGTTGAAAATGCAACCTCGATGATTTATCATTCGAGGAAGCCTCCTCTTGAGATAGCCACCACAACCTCATGCAAACAATGGGATTATTATTTCAGCAATCGGGGGAAAACGAGACTGCAAGGTGGTAGGGTTTCAATGAGGGCTCATGCAGTGATCAGCGATATGTGGAATATTTTCAAAGCTATATCAACAATCTGTGGAAATGATGTGAGGAAGAAAGTGCACGATGCAATGTAACAACGAGGCTCAAGATGCAATGCAATGCCATGTGTGGGAACGATCCACTAGTTGGAGGTGGAGAGACAAGGCAAAGCACATGCAGTGATTATCTGAATGTTATGCAGCAATAGGGAAACTGAAAAAGCATGCATGCAAAAAAATAAATGGAACTTTTTAATGCATAAAACTACAGAACGCAAGAAAATACAGCAAGCATAATTCTAAGCCATGAAGGAAAACCTTAGCAAGTAAACCTAATTAATAACTTGAAAAACAAAACTTTATTAGCAAATTCTAGCTAGCCTACACCTAAAACCCTAGCTTAACCAATGATGCAGTCAGGTTATGTGAAATCATCTTTCCAGTGCAGCCACCGCATTAGTTCCTGACCTGCAAGAACAACAATGTTCGCAATCAGAGCCAGCATACAAAATCATGCACCAACAACAAAACTTACCTGAAGAGCATGTGCAACGACAAGAAGATCATGGATACGTACCAAAGAACATGCCAGAATAGATTGTGTAAGATGAATTCCATTCTCATCCTGATACACAGCAATATGTTCTTGAAACTTAAAACTATTGTTAAATGACACAAATCCATTCATGCACGATCCTGGATCTGAGGGGTGATGGGTAAGCCAATTCCTATTTGCAGGCACATTCACTAGAGAGGGTTGGTCAAATGAACCAGCATGCTCATTATGGTAGTGAGGGTGATCCAATTTACGGGGTGGAAACAACAAGCATATGCCAGGCGAATTATAGATACTTGCGAATCCGAGAGCAGAAACCCTAATTTTGAAAACCCTGGTTTGGGGTTGCTCCTGGGTTTGGTCAAGGGTGTGAGGATCAAACCCCAGATCTTCGAGCGGGGGGTTGCCCAATTTTGATGGTTTGGCGAGATCAACAGGCGAATGGATGTGAACATGGACTGTGGTGGGTTGCAAAATGTCAGTGGGCTTTGTATCAATTCAGTCAAATGTTGGCACACTGACGGATTGATAAATCGATGTATCTGATTCTCTAGATTTGCGAGGGTAGGGTGAATTTGAAATAGTTATTTTGGGAGGAGCATGGTACTTGGGGATCGTCATTTCATAAACGTTCAGCAAAAGTTGAAGCGCTTCAATTTTCTGATGGGTACTTGAATCTTCCCAAAGCGACTCATCGAATTCTAGTGTCTCCATGAGGCCGGCAAAGAGACGCGAGTGATATTCCTCAGCGGTATGATTGAGTATGTTTTCAGATAAGCAGGGATCATTGTAACCATTGATTTGATTAAGCTGGGTACCTGGCATGTTGGGCCTCCCGGGAGTTATGGACTGGGAAGGATCAATAAAGAGGACATCTTGAGGTTTCCCAGATAGGAAATCGCTCCTATGTCTGTCTAAAGATTCCGAGTGAGAAAGATCAGATCTAAAAGAATCATCGATTTTGAACTGTGATTGTGAAACACCATCTGCGTGCTTATGATTGTCGCCAATACCAGTATAAGGAAATTTTGAATGTCTCAAAGAAATTACTGGTGTGGCGGGGTCGTGAAATAAATCAGGGAATAATGAACGAACAGATTGAGTCGTAGGGGCGTTAACCATACAAGGCTTTCCAACACGTGCATCCGTGTTATTCATATCAAACAATGACCTGGCAGGCCCTGTAAGGGAATCAACTTCATCTGGGATAGGAGTCGATTCGTAAGCAGTATGCGAATCAGATTTAGGACTGTGTCCAGGGAGACATCGAGTGGGCTCGAGGTAGGTTTCATGAACTGGGAGAGATAATGAGCCACTGTGATTTTCAAACTCTGATTCGACATGATGCGTGAAAGATCCAAAGTCTGAAAAGCCGTTAACTTGCGGGTTGTCATAGGGAACACTAGGCTCAGGCTAGGTTGCTAACAGAAAACGTTCAAGGGAAACGAGAATCACATAGCTGAACTGTTCACTTAACAACTCCCAATCGACATCCTTTTTAGGGAACTCAAAACAATAATGAACAAATCTGATAGAAAATTCATCAAGAGGTTCCTGAGGCTCCATTCTGATGTCATTTATCTTTATCAATACACTTTGAAAATCATACCTGTGAAAAGATCGTTGTACTTCACTGGCGAGTTGTTAAAATGAATGGATGGAAGCTTCCAGCAATGTGCGGCACCACTGCTTAGCACGACCTTCGAGGGTGAGGAAGAAAAGCAAAAAAATCAAACCTTCATTTTCAATTTCGTAGCACTCACCAAAGTCATAGAAATCTAAAAGGTGTTGGGTTATGGACACTCCGTTTTCACCATCGAATTTTAACTGGGACAAGTGATACATAATTTCATCGGGGATGAAGTATTGAGGCTCATAAAACTCCGACAAACATCTCGGGAGAATGATTTGGGAATGAGCCATTACAGATATCAGATTAACTGCAAGCTCTAAGGGCTCAGCTTGTCATCTGGCCCTCCTTCTAGCGTCAATTTTGTTGACGAGAAAAATTGTCCAGCCAACAATAGGGGATCTCCCTGGTAAAAGGTCCCAATTAGACCTTGAACCGTTTGGAATAGGGATCCCATCCGGGGTGTGGGTCCAGCTACCGCTTAAGTCACCTTCCCTTCGGTCTCAAAAGAACTCGATCGAACCTGCGGACACACACTTATTCACATGATACAAAGATACATGGTTGATTCATTAAACACGTATATAACACTATGCGTAGCAAGACAAATAATAAAGCATACACGCCGAAGTAGGTGTTGTTAACAACACATATTTGGGGTTATGCTTGTAGGATATTCTGACCACAAAAGAAACAGTTCTTTATGGTGAGATGCCCCTTTACTTCCTGAAAGATAAAATGAAATGCTAATAAACAAAGTCATTAACATCCATTAAGAAAATCATTAAACTGAACATCATTAACACAAGTACAGGAAACCATAATGCATAAATGATGCCATTAAGAGTGCAGTTTCATTAATCAAAGATGTTTGAAACTGTCTAGAAACACTCATAGTGTTCGTACAACAAAACACATCATTCCAAAAGGAGTTTCAACAAGTATCTGTATTCATATGCAAAAAGAGAGTTGTCTTTCAATACAATGTTTTATCTCTTGAGTCCCAAAAAAGAAGATCCTTTACAAGTTCCCGAAGGAAGTATTTATAGGGCAAAACTTGCCCTTTGGGTTTCCTTGACCTTTAGTCTTCTTGACTGTTGGGCTGCCTTGTGACCCAATCGATTCTGCGACTTGCGACCTAAAGAAATCTGCAACCTGCGACCTATGACCTCCTTGGATTTGCGACTTCGCGACCTCGGACCATCCGCGATCTGTGACCTCCTTGGATTTGCGACCTCGCAACCTCCTTGGATTTGCGACCTCGCGACCTCAGACCATCCGCGACCTGCGACCTTTTTGGATTTGCGACCTTGCGACCTTCTTGGATTTGCGACCTCGCGACCCAGGTAAATGTGCAACCTGCGACCTGCCCAGATTATGGGACATTGCGACCTAGTCGCTGGGTCGCTGGGTCGCGCCGTCGGGCTTTAAATAGGGAGTGCGACTATGCGACCCGGTGACCTGAGAAAATTTGTGACCTTAGACCTTCAGTCATCCCTTCTGCATTTCTCTTTCAGAGATATCATAACCTTGTTCTCCGGAGGCCAGCCTTAGCCCTCGCCATGTGAGACAGCGGCTTCTATTTGCCAGTGATGTCATTGCTGCGCTAAGGGAATTTGCATGTAATGATATGTTACTTGCAAGAAAACAAATTCAATCAACATAGTCCCTTTTTCTTCTCATATTACCTGCAGATAAATGAATTCACATTAGCCATATACATACATATATGTATACACGCATGTCAGGGAATCAACACAAGAAATGTAATAATTTATCACAGCTAAAATCAGTTGGACCCCTGTGTGGTCAAATTTTGTGCCATTATGTCATCAGGGAGAATGGCTCAAGCGGGCTTTCTTCTGTGCCCTTTCTCTGTCAGGATCATAATCTTTCCCATGTACAAAGTTCTCTTCAAATCTTGGATTGGATTTCTTGATAAGCATGGGCTTCTTCATTCGCATCCTCAATGGTTGTCGTAGATTTTCATGCTCATCAATTTTCCCATTTATTAGAGAAGCAATACTTTTCATCTTCAATCGGAGAGTCTCAGGTGCCTTATTTTCTTGGCTATTTCATGCAATAGAGGTACAAGGATGCAAATGCTTCAGGGAACAAAGCAATTTCATGATATATGTTTACAAAACCTCTCAATTTTTCCGATACAGAAAGAATTATGTGAACCCTGTATATGTTTGAGTCAAAGAGATGCGCATCATCGTTAATCTCCATGATCATAGCGAAAACCAAAGGTTGAGGTAAAACGAATACCCCACTTGAAAGACGCATCCAAATTCTATATTCCTGATGCTCCAGCAAAAGGGTAGGGCATTTCACTTCATCCATCTTTTGAGGCTCTACTTAGCATCCAACACGGTCATCAACAGAGCTTGCAAAAAATTGACAGCCTCAAGAAAAAACCTTTGAGTATATTTGTTAACAGAGAGAGGCGTGGAGCATAGGAACGTTCCAATAGCGACATCCCGTCCTAAATTGATGGGGAAACGCATGCCAAAAATTAGAAGAAGGAAATATTAGTGACCAAAGTCGCAGTAACAACAGTATCTTCACAGATGGCCAGCTATTGCTTTTGTCTAGGTTCTTAAGATCTTCAGACAACTGGTCCCGAATGCACGTTAGACATTGCCGTGCACAAATGGCTACAAAATATGGTATTTCAAAGCTGATCTCTATCAATAAGTTGGGCTTATTTAATCTTAGTGGCTTTTCATCTGCAAGGACAGCAAAACCCTGCCCCAAAACACCATAGAATACTTGCATTTTATGACGATTCTCTGCAGCCAAGCATTGCATGCTCAAATATGACAAATTGCATTTTGTAACTGGGGGTTGCATAGTCGGAGAATCTCCTTGGTCGCAGCTTTCCTTGGGCACACCTTTCTGCGACCTTGCGACCTAAGAGGAGTCACATAGTCGCATGGTCGCATTTCCGATCCAGGAGTGTTTATTGCGACTCAGCGACCTGGAGGGATCGCGCGACTTCAGCTTCACGTGGGTTGAGACTTCTCTTCTTCTATGGTTCCCGATGCCAAGAGGCGATATAAGTAGACATGCTTCTTTTCACCCAGCCTGAAAGCTCAGCTTACAGCTTGCTTGACAATGGACGGCTTCTAGATTAGATCAAGAAAGACTACTCTTGAAGCCCATGCGGAAAATAGCAGGTACATCTCACAAGTCGCACAGTCACATGGGAAACAGGTCGCATTGTTGACCGGAAGAAAAATCTGCGACCTTGCGACCCGAGGCCTTTAACTGCGACTGCTCTTGAAATGATCACAGGGTCACAAGTCACATTTTAATTCGCTCTATAAGCTATGCGACTCAATGACTGTTTCTTCATGCGCTCAGTTACAATGTGTGTGAAACGCTTCTCTCTCTCCATCGAACAAATAACTTATTCCAAATCGATCTTTCCACACTCCACGCTTCATTTACTATGCTTTGTTCTGGTGCAACGCTTGATCTACCAAGAAAAACGGCACATGCATACTAATCACATGGAAACTTTAAGGAAAGCTTGCCAACTAGATGCTTCATATTTGGTATTTTAATCCGGCGTGTCATTGTGTCTCCTTGGCACAGTCGATACGAATAGTATGTTTGAAAACAGCGGCGGAAAATATCCTGGATCCCCCAGTTATACGTATACCACCATCCATCAGAAAGGTATGGCTATTTTGGGGATATCATCATCAACAGGCGTGCGAGTTTTGCAGAATTACTGGTCCATGCAGACCGTGTAGCTAACATGCACTCGATGAACATCTTCTGCAGTGTCAGAAAGTGAACAATGGCCCCTTGAACTTCATGCGAGAGCACATCGAGATTTAATTTTAACGAGATCCTTTGCTTCATTGTGACAACCAACCTTATTGAAACGTGATGCCCTCATATGACATATCTGTTTGTATAAATGGCATTATCATATAATGTTTTTTTGATGCCCGGTGTTTTAAAAAATGCGTTTGCACCACTATATAAATATATGCTCCAAATCGTTCAAACACAACTCTCTACTCCAAGCGTTTACCATAGATTGAAAATCGCGCTCGTTTGTAATGTCTTCATATGGTTCTACATTTCTTTTGATTATAACCGCTCGGTGATTGTTATATTATTGCCGTCGTAGGTCTATTGCAAGGTTCCGCTTTATGAATTTTGGTCACTATGTATACATCCACTCCAAATGCTTTACCATAGTTCAAAAATCCACCATTGAAATGCCTGCGTCCATTTGTACGTGTTGACGTAGTTGCTCCACGTTTTAATCGTAAGGTTGACCGCCATATATACCTGCCCCACGTGGATTAAAACTGCACCAACAAAATGTTTGCGCCCATTTGTAACTATCCATATGGTTGTACTCCACCATCTCCTATGGTCTTGAAACCATATGTCCTTATCACTTTCGCGCCTTAATTTAATCAAATAATGTTTATCATTTGATTTTCCTCAAATTGTTAGCACAAATGGATAAAAAATTTCATGCCAAGGTAGCCATCTCATAATATGAACGCTTCTTGCTTTGAAAAATCGAGGTTTGACATCTGCTACTCAGCAACTAAGCTGGGATGTCTTGTGAACGTGTTTGAAATGCGAGGTCGATGAGAAGTCTCCAATCATATTTCTCCTATTTTATAGTGAAAGCGTATCCTTCCTGAGAAATTATTCTTTTAAAACAATGCAGCTTCATATGGTAGACTAGTCATTTGTTCAAGCCATATTGATGGCTCTTTTAATATTGACCCTTTCTATCTTGTGGCTCCAAAGACTCTATTTGCATATGTATCAATGTGCCTGGCTACCGAAAGGTGTATGCATTTAGACATAACCTTTCAGGTTCAATTTGAAGCTCTCCATCTCTTATGGTCTCGCATAGACAACTTTATGGATATGTAAGGGCAAAGGAGACTAGGGTTTTAAGGCCCTTTCATTCCCCCACGTTGTACTCCCTGCAGCATAAATAATTCCACACTATGTAGCTCAGGATTAATAAATTTTGCTTCTCAAAGGTGCGTTCACATATTTGAAACTCTGTTGTTGGCTTTCCACACCAACATGTGTGCTTTCGCACTGCTACCTGGCACGAGAACGCCTTGAATGAAATTATCATTCTCTAGGGAAATCTTCTGAGTCTGCTTTGTTCACCGGGCTATACTTCAAGCTATACTTGTCGAAGTGGTGAAATATGTTCCTTTATGTGCACACATCGACTTCTTGAGAAAATACTCCATCTGGTCCCTATGTAAGCTTAGATCATAGCAAATGCTTCTGGTTTATGTGAGATGGCATCCGGTACAGACGTTTCCAAATGGAGCATTTCTACGTATATGGTGTGCACTAGTTAAGAAAGCCTTTTGCATCAGTGACATAAAAGGTTCTTTCTCTGCTCAACATGTATCACAGCAACTTCTTTTTAACAGTACTGGTCACTTGCTCCTCCACCTCACTTGTGGGTGCACCCTTGTCATCTACCTTGACAATGGTCTTCAAAGGTGGCCTTATGTCTCATATCCACCTAAGCGGGGCATGGGGATGACAGTTTCATGCTTCACAGCTGTGACCTTGTCGTTGAGCTTAATCTTATTTCCCTCGGTGCCATGACAATCATTGATGAGTTTATCAATATTGGGATTGACCTGTATAAACAACAAATCATTAATTAGTTCACCGTTATTCTTTGAGAATGGTGCCCCTAGATAAATTATATGAGAGCAACGAACATAAGAGACGTATTTAAACAATGTGCTTAATGACCCATGGCGAGGGGGGGTGTTAATGTACATCCTGAATGCACGAAAAGTTCTTATTCGAACGTATGCTGGTGATCCCTCCCTCACATGGCGTGATTGCAGCAACAACATCTGATCATGATGGTGAGAAAGCTCGTGAGGGGTTGGGGATAAGTCGCTGGGATGTCACTGACTGCGGGTCGGGTGAAAGACTTTAACGACTAAGTGAGCAGAGGGGGACCCAAAATTTCGAATATACCCAAAATTTTGGGTGGTGTTGTAGTGGCTACAACAAGTGAAAAGATCGCTTATATCTTTGTAAGAATTCCCAACTAAAAAAAAAAGATTATTTTTGAGTTGCACACCTCTCCCTTAGGAGGACACTCAGGATTTTTAAAAACTTACCACAGGGAGAAGAAATATCTCTTTGGGATGGCCTTAAATGCGATATTCAAAATATTATGGCGGAATTTTTGGTTTTCCAGAAAAATAAAGTTGAGACATTTAAGACCTCGGGTCTACTACAGCTTTTATCCATTCCAATTCAATGCTGGGAGGAAGTTTTAATGGATTTCATCACATTTTACCTAAGTGTTGAGGAGGTAAATCCCCTCTGCGGACAGAGGCGATCCCTACTAGCCCAGATCGGGTCTAGCAACAATCGAACATGCTACAGTGCAGGTTCCTAATTGTAAATAAACCAACTTGCAAGGAAGGCTTACCTGGAATCCAACGCTATCGTCTGTAGAAGAGGTGGTGCTCCCGTTCCTTTGCCCTGGCAGATCACAATTCGCACGATCCCCGTGATCGGACACCTGCACATGCAAGAAACAACACAAACGCAAGCATAAAATCCAATGCATACAACTATATATCAGTTGAAGAGGATATAACTCATGAACATGATCAAGAACAAGAGTGGAACCATAACCGATAGTCGCTTATCATTAAAGAGTCAAAAGAAGAATACAACCATAGCTTCGATGCAGCATTCTCCTTTAGCGAGTCGTCAGCACAACATGTCTCGGAAAATCCTGCCAGGGATGGGACAAGCCTCTCTCTCCGGATACTTGGCAATAGTCTCCTTGCTTGGATTAGGCCTTAGGGAATCAAGAAGGCTTTTGCAGCATGAAAGCTCTTGGGAACTTAGAAATTCTACCACTCTTTGGAACTAGCTTGCAAATGGAAATGGGCAAGCTTTTATAGAAGGAAGAAGGGGAGTTGGGATCCCTATAATTATGGGATTGGCCCTATCATCAAGGAAGCTTCCATGAGAGGTGGCAAACCACTTCCTCTCTATGGAAATCCGTAGCCAAACCTCCCAACTCAAGATAGAAATCAGCCCAGTAATTTGTTAGGATGAAACTTCTGCCTTTTATTTTTAAAAAACACCTCTTAATATGGTTGGCGCGGGTACGGCTCTATGACAGAGCGCCAATTGGTGCGCCCTCTTTGGAGGATTTCCCTCTTGGCGCGAGGGCTGAACTATGGAACCGCGCCAATGGAAAAAGAGCTATTTTTAGGGTTTTTTGCAAGGAGATGTCTTTAGGGCAATTAAAGCTCATCTTCAGAGGGATGCAATGAAAGTATTTTCAAGTCTTAACTCTGCCCACAGGTCACAGAATGAGCCCTCCAATGTGCGGGATGGGGATTGTAGGGACGGTGACAAATTGCTGTGTAACAGATGCCCCCTAAAGCATGAGGCCCGAAAGAGAGAGAGAGGGGTGAAATGCTTTACGAGAACATGCCGACCGAAAACACCGCCATCGGAAAACCTGCGGAGCGAAGTACAACTGATGTCTCAGATACATGATATATATGCGTGGTATGGGCGCAACCATCCATAACAGAGTGTACAATAATCTAGATCCAAGGCATGGACGCAGCCATCCAATGAAGATTGATAAATAGACTCAGGTATGGTCGCAGCCATCCAATCAGTGAGTCATGTAAATAATCATAATAATCCACAATGTCGCAGCCTGGATTACAACAGACATAATCCAGGGTCTTGCGCTCCATCTTGACCCGAACAAAGTACAAGTTCAAGCATGCGAATAAGTGAGCTGAAGTCGAACATGCAAGAACATCGTCTGATTACCAGCCAATGATGAAAGCTGTTAACAGACGCGAGAGGAACCACCAATAATGACAATGGCCCTCAAGGTACTATAGGTACAATCTACGGCGTGTGAATCAATGAGCTGGTGTCGAACACCCGTAGAATCACTCGATCGAAGGCCAATGATGAAAACCTCACGTCGAATGCGATGAACCGGCCATTGAGGCATGCAGGCTCCAAGGTACCTTGAAAGAGTCTCTAGACCATCTTCCTGGATAATGAGCTGAAGTCGACAGGAAGTGGCCTTGATCGAAGGTGGGCCATAACGTTTCCCACATCATCGTCACTCGACGGAGGAACATAATGTTTTTGTGAATCAGGATCATATGAGAATCAGAGGAAGGTTGATACTTGCAGAGGTCAACTTCTCTTGAACATGCAAATGACACGACAGTGGTCTTGGCAGTATTTGACATCAACGGATCAGAGGTCATGGTGACGACGCAATGAGCAGATGAGAGCTCAAAAGGGATTATCCAAACCCACGGAGGCAAAGTGAAGAACGAGATGAGATGTCCCCAACCCGACACGAATGCGGATAAGTGCCATGTTCAAGAGCGACATATTGCCGACACGACAACGATGTTGGTTCCATTTTCCCCCACCATTTTTGGCGAGTACCCCAATTATTTTTGATAACAAGCTTGAAGGGGATAGCATATGCTTGTAATATAAGTCCACCCTTCGGGCGAATCCATCCTAGTACATTTAACGAGCCCTAGGAAGGAGCGACTCGAATAACGTCATTTCGACTGAATTCGATGTCATCAGAGTTTAACGAGTCTGACAAAGGAAGAAATCGGCGTCTTTTCATATTTAGAGAGTTTGAAAAGACAGCAGAAAAGTAAACTCCAATGGTCCCTTTTCGTAGATAGTTCCCCGGACCCGAAAAGGTAGAAAACAATACCCGAGAAAACCTCCTAGTCACGATAGGCTAGGGTATTCCTTTTTCGTAAATAATCCATCCCAGCCCGAAAAAGGGGTAAACGTATACTGGGTAGATGTCGATTCGTGTCCACTTTAACGAGATCGAAACGACAAGGGCCTCGGAAATCTTTTCATGTTTAGAGAGTCAAAAAAGAGTTGAAAGATGACTCCAAAGTGACTTTTTCGTGTATTTACCGAGTCCGAAAAAGTATAAAATACAACTCGTTTCACCGCTTCAGTTGCGTGAAAGACCTGTTGCTGCACAAAAAGGCAAGTGTAAAACCCATTTTCGACACAAATACATTAAAATATTCAGAAAAAATAACTTTCAAAACTTATTTTGAGTTCAAAAAGTTATAAATATGTCAAATGGTAAAAAATAAAATTACTTTTTACTATTTACCTCACCGAAGAGCAGCAGTGGTCCAGTTTGGTGTGCGAACTTCTGACAGTGATTACGACCGATTCGGGCTACCATTCAGATTTCCGTCAGTTCCAGGTAAGAGGCGCTTCTTTGTACTCCATTTCAATCCATTTTTTAATAGTTTTCCATCATTCATTAGACTTCTGAGGCCATTTTTTAAATTTTTAGGGCTCCGCTCATTGGCGCGGGTATCGGCACGGACCCGCGCTAATGAGATTTTATATGCAAAGGGCTCGCGCCAGCGGCAGAACCTCAATTTCCGCCTAAAAATTCGAGATTTTAACCAATTTGAATGAAATTTGAAGCTCATCAGAGATCTAATTAAGGGTTTTCACCATGTTGGTGCAGTGAACCGAAAAAAATGGTGATTGAGTGAAAAGAAAGGGAGCACGGTGAAGAGGATGAACAAGCCATGGAAAATGAAGTTTGCATGAACGCCCTCAGGAATTGTGGGCTAAAAAAGTTCTTCCTAACACCTTGTTTACGAGCTCAGCCTGAGCTTCTACAGTACTTGATCAATATGTGGGACGCAAATGAACAAGTATTCAAACTGCGGGACCAAGTGTTAGAACTGGAGGTTGCTGACATGTACTTCATAACCGAATTATCGTGCAGAGGTCCGGTGCCCATACTGACAGGGAGCAGACCCTTTGGTGAGAAAATGGATCAAGTGATGGCACGAGTGTGCCAAGGGGCACAACTGGGATCCGGAAGTGGAAAGGTGGACATCCATACCATTCCTGATCTGGCACTGAGAGTGGTGCTGCATACCAGCACGCGGGCTGTAGGGTCGCAGGCACCGCACGAGGCCACAAAGGCCCAACTTTTGTTAGCCTCAGAGTGTACGACTCCTCTATTGTTCGACTGGGCCACAGTAGTGATGATAAACATAAAGAGGCAACTGACCAAATGCAAACAAGCCAAGTTGAAACAGTTCAGCTATGGTTCTATCCTGGTATCGTTCATTCTGGAACGATTACCAATCTTCCAGGGCCAAGGGGCCATAGTAGCTGAGCCTATTCCAAGAGAGCAAAGAATGGCTCGTTGGGCAGCACTGATGCCCAGAGCTGGAGGGGGCCAACAGATGTCCTGGAGGCCGGAGTTTTTTGGGTGGTTGCGGCGTCAGTTGATCGTAGTGGAAGACTGGCCATATGCCGGTACCGATTTCATTGGTGATCCAGATCTCCCACTGCTGGAGGGAGATTATTGGGACGAGGAGTTGGGTATGACCCTTTCTCTTTTTGATTTTATATTTTATGATTTTTATTTTTTTAATACATGTTCTTCCTAACACATTTTATATGCATGCAGACGTGGGTCCAGAGAGACCATCCGGTATGTCTCATATCGCACGGAGGACTCTTCCCGTACCTGATCCTCAGGCAGAGGGTGCAGAGGGGGGGGAGTTAATCCAGAATCTCGAGGGCATCGCCCGAGGGATCCCAGACTACGCCCGGCTGGCGGATGTACCGATGGCGTACCAGAGACACACGGTGGGAGTGCCCAGTCGCCTCCACTGAATTCTGAGACGCTTAGTGCATGCAGTTACTTGTTATCATGAGCACCATGCGGATTAGACTCCTAGGACTTTTATCATGCATATTTTTTGAGAGACATGTCGTCTCCGGATGTATTAAGACAAACATATATATTTTGATTTAATGTGATGCACACTATGTAAACATTTCGATATATATATACATATCTATTTCTGGATGGATCTTTCTCTTTCATGTGATATTTTTTATATGCCATGCAAATGTATAATACAAATGTAATCTAATGTATCAGTTACATAACAAACGACCCAATGCGAAATGTACTCACACAATGTATCTCATCACATATTTCATTTTTACGCAAGCTTAAAAGCACACATGGACACACATATGCAAACTATGCTTGGGAATGAGTTTTATTTTTATGCAAGCTTAAAACACAAACTATGCTGAAATATGATGAAAGCGGGCATGCCCCCCAGCATGGTGTCTCAATTCGAGGCGCATTCCCCCCAAGCTTCAATCCATTGGAAATGGAGTGAAGGTTCAACACGTAATTTGATCTAAATCTAACAAACTCGAATTGAACAGGCTCGTGTTTCATTATTTTAACGAGGTTGACACACTTAAAAGAACTGTCCTCGTAGCCGCTTGTTTCATTGTTTTAGGAGCTTGACACAAGTGGAGGAACTGTGCTCTGACAGACTTGATTTCATTTTTAAGGAGCTTGACGCAAGGAAACGAACTATGCTCTGACAGACTTGATTTCATTTTTTAAGGAGCTTGACGCAAGGGGACGAACTATGCTCCGACAGACTTGATTTCATTTTTTAAGGAGCTTGACGCAAGGGGACGAACTATGCTCCGATAGACTACTCGTCATGATGAAAAAGAAGTCATGGCTTCCAGGAGTCCCCTACCAGGTGGGAGAACGACATCTTGGAAATCAGGACCTAATGCCCCCAGTACACTATGCACGACGGCGTCATCACTGAGTGCGGGCATAGGGTAGGTAGACACATAGTTGACCTGCGGTGGAGTAGATACAACGGGTGGATAAAAACCAGGAGGGGGTGATGGCGGACCAGTTGCCACATTAAGACCAAAGAACGAAAGCTGATCAATGGTCACGATCCATCCTTCATGCGGAAAACAGGCCACACGAAAAAGGGAGGAGACGAGCGCTCCCATGGCATAGGTGTAATCGCGCCCCAGGAGTAGATTAAAATCCAAGGGGCCTAGAACGACCATCACGTCCATATGGACGGTTTTACCTCCCAAAGTAATAGGTAACCTTGGAAGGATCCCCAATGGTTGACTCGTTCTTCTATCGAATGACAACAGATTCTGTGTAACGGGCGCAAGCGGCGGCAAACCGAGAGCTTTCCAGGTAGTTGAGGATAGAATACTAACAGAGGCGCCTTCATCTATAATGGTGTTGGGTATAACCAGACCAAGAGCCTGTATTGTGATCTCGAAAGGCACATAAGACGGAAGGCGAAATCCTGCAAATCGACTCCAATCAAAGGAGGCAACCAAACTAATCAAAGGGGCTACCATCGAACAGAGAAGGTATTCCCCAGTGGAGTCGCCAAATTTTTGAGGAGGTAAATCCCCTCTGCGAACAGAGGCGATCCCTACTAGCCCAGATCGGGTCTAGCAACAATCGAACACGCTACAGTGCAGGTTCCTAATTGTAAATAAACCGACTTGCGAGGAAGGCTTACCTGGAATCCAACGCTATCATCTGTAGAAGAGGTGGTGCTCCCGTTCCTTTGCCCTGGCAGATCACAATCCGCATGATCCCCGTGATCGGACACCTGCACATGCAAGAAACAACACAAAAGCAAGCATAAAATCTAGTGCATACAACTATATATCAGTCGAAGAGGATATAACTCATGAACATGATCAAGAAAAAGAGTGGAACCATAACCGATAGTCGCTTATCATTAAAGAGTCAAAAGAAGAATACAACCATAGCTTCGATGCAACATTCTCCTTTAGAGGGTCGTCAGCACAATATGTCTCGGAAAAGCCTGTCAGGGATGGGACAAGCCTCTCTCTCTGGATACTTGGCAATAGTCTCCTTGCTTGGATTAGGCCTTAGGGAATCAAGAAGGCTTTTGCAGCATGAAAGCTCTTGGGAACTTAGAAATTCTGCCACTCTTTGGAACTAGCTTGAAAATGGAAATGGGCAAGCTTTTATAGAAGGAGGAAGGGGAGTTGGGATCCCTATAATTATGGGATTGGCCCTATCATCAAGGAAGCTTCCATGAGAGGTGGAAAACCACTTCCTCTCCATGGAAATCCGTAGCCAAACCTCCCAACTCAAGATAGAAATCAGCCCAATAATTTGTTAGGATGAAACTTCCACCTTTTATTTTTTAAAAACACCTCTTAATATGGTTGGCGCTGGTATGGCTCTATGACAGAGCGCCAATTGGCGCGCCCTCTTTGGAGGATTTCCCTCTTGGCGCGAGGGTTGAACTATGGAACTGCGCCAATGGAAAAAGAGTTATTTTTAGGGTTTTTTGCAGGGAGATGTCTTTAGGAAAATTAAAGCTAATCTTCAGAGGGATGCAATGAAAGTATTTTCAAGCCTTAACTCTGCCCACAGGTCACGGAATGAGCCCTCCAATGTGCGGGATGGGGATTGTAGGGACGGTGACAAATTGTTGTGTAACACTAAGTCTGAACGAAATATTGTCATCATGGTCGTAATTGATAGACTTACCAAGTATAAACACTTTTGTGCATTATCTCATCCATTTAAAGCAAGTATAGTTGCTACTGCATTGATGGAAACAATTTAAAAGATACATGGAAACCCAAAGATTATTGTAAGTGACAAATATCCCATAGCTCATTATTTTATTGTTTGGGTACTCAACTAGCTCATAGCTCATCTTATCATCCTCAATCCGATGGGAAAACTGAGATAGGGAACAAATGTTTGGAAGGATATCTTCGTTTTTTTGTATCTGATAAACAAACAAAATGGGTCAAGTGGTTACCTCTGGTTGAATGGTAGTATAAAACTTCCTTCCATACTGTAGCAAAAATGACCCAATTTATGGCACTTTATGGATATCATCCACTGTCCGTCACATCATCTTTAAGAGAAAATTCTAAGGTTCAAGCAGTGGAATATCACATCGAGCATCAACAAAAAATTCTCCAACTCTTAAAGGATAACCTAAAATTGGCACAAAATAGAATGAAACAACAGGAAGATCAACATCGCAACGAGAGAAGTTTTGATGTAGGAGATTGGGTATTTTTACAGCTACAACCATACAAACAAATGTCCCTCAAGAAAACTAAGAAGGATAATAAATTATTGTCAAAGTACTATGGTCCTTACAAGGTGTTGCAAAATATTGGTATTATGGCATACAAATTGGAGCTTCCTACTTCTTCTTGATTGCAACCAGTTTTCTATGTTTCATGCTTAAAGAAGGTTATAGGTGACAAACTTCCAGTTCAAACAATATTGCCAGAGCTTGATGAGGAAGGAAAAATAATATTCGAACCTGAAGCAATCACGGAAACAAGAACTCGATAGCTACAAAATCAATCAATTTCAGAGTATCTCATCAACTGGAAGAACTTACCCACTGAATATTCCACATGGGAGGATGAGAATTTTATTCAGAAGCATCCAGAGCTACTCAAACATTGAGGACAAATTTTTTTTGAAGGATATGGGCATGTTAGGTCCCTATATTACTAGTGTAGTCCCTCATTGTTGTTAGTGAATCCCCCTTATTATTATTGTTTCACCCCTGTAGTCGCCATATTGTTATTATTGTACCCCATAAAATCTCCTTACATTATTATTGTTAGGTAGACTAGGATTATATTGTGACCCCATGGACTCCTATATATAGAAGGGAGGTTTTTTCATTTGTATCATCTAATAATTGTTCATTTATGTAATGTAAAGGAGGTTGCCCCCTCGAAGTGGTTGATTTCTAAGGCATGTATCTCTCTTTTCTTCTATTTTGGGAGTTGGTTTCATAACAAAAAGTTACATAAACAAGAAAATGTTGTTTATTAAATCTAAATGGAATGAAAACTCGTCTAAATCTAAACATTTTATTTTTGGGTTCATATTGTTTTCTTGTTTGCATGGATTGGTTAGAACCTCACAGAGTAATTTTAAATTATCTGGAAAAAAATTTCACTTGTATTAATGATGGAGAGGATTGTATAGTCAAAAGAGTACTAAGAGTTATTTTTGTGAGGCAATTTTTTTCCTTGCAATAAAATAAATATGCTCATAAAGGTTTCCAATATCATATTGAATATCTTTCAAATAACAAACAGAAACCATCTTCAGAACACTACCCTATATTGGAGCAATATAAATAAGTCTTCCTTGAAGAAATACTAGGACTTCCTCCAAACAGAGATATAGACTTCATTATTGATATCGTTCCTAGATATGTTCTGATATCAAAATCTCCATATAAAATGAGCATTCATGAGTTAATGGAGTAAAAAATTTAGCTGCAAGAGATACTAGACAAGAAGTACATAAGCCCTAATGTATCTCCTTGAGGTGCACAAGTTTTATTTCTTAAGAAGAAGGATGAGACTCTTAGACTTTGTATATATTATAGGTATCTCAATAAAATGACCATAAAAAAACATACATCCTTTACCCATGAATGATGAGTTGTTTGACTAAGTCCAAAGAGCTTCAATCTTCTCAAAAACTGATCTAAGATATAGTTACCATAAAATTAGTATCAAGTATGAATATATTCAAAAAACAACATTCATGACAAGATATGGACATTACGAGTCTGCAATACTCCCATTTGGACTCACTGATGCACCAACGACTTTCTTGTGCTTGATGAATAGAGTGCTTGGTCCTTTTCTTAACAAGTTTTTCATTGTATTCATAGATGATATTATGGTTTACTCAAAGAGTAAAGAAGAACATGTTCAACATTTTCCTATTGTTCTTCAAACACTTCAAGAAAATGAGTTATATGCTAAGTTTAGAAAATGTTCATTTTACTAAAAATAGATTCATTTTCTGCGAGATGTAGTATTTGAGGAATGAATTATTGTGAATCCAAAAAAGATTAGATATATTATTGAATGGAAAATACCTAAATACATAACTGATATCAGGTATTTTATGGGTATTACAACTTATTATAGAATATTTATAGAAGGATTTTCTAAATTGGCATATCTAATTACTTCTTTGCAAAAGAAGGGAAGAAAGTTTGAGCGGCACTAGAAGAGTCAAGCTATCTTTTAGAAACTTAAGCAATTACTAACTTCTGCTCCAATCCTAAAATTAGTCGATCCCAATAAATATTGTGTTGTATGTAAAAATTCCTGTAAAGAAGGATTGGGAGGTGTTGTAATTGAAGAAGGTCGTGGAATCAACTATGAATATAGTAAGCTAAAATATCATGAGAAGAACTATGCCACACATGACCTAAAACTAGCAACTATCATTCGTTCTCTAAAAATGTGGAGATGTTATATCATATGAAGAAAAATTTAGCTAAAAACAGACAATGTTAGTCTCAAATACATATTTTACCAACCAAATATGAATTCTAGACAAGCAAGAAGGTTAGCATTCCTTAGTTTTTATGATTTTGAAATCGTACACATTAAAGGAAAATAAAACAAAATTGTCGATGCCTTGAGTAGAAAATTAAATCAGATTCATGCCATATAAACAACTAGTTGGCAGAGAAATATAATAGAAAATATTAAATCAACAACATATTTTGATGAAAAATACATACAAATTAAAATAAAAATTCAGAAATGTGAACTTTTAGGTGAAGAGGAAACTATTTTTTCAGTAAAAAATCAAGATTTTCTAATGTACAAAGAGAAATTTTACTTTCCTAGTGATACATAACTGAAAAAAACTTGTCTTAGATGAATTTCACAAGAAACCAACAATTGGACATCCTGCTTATCAAAAATTAACAATACTATTGAGAAAATATTTTTATTGGCCTAACAAGAAAATAGAGACAACATAGTATGTGGCTAAGTGTTTAGAATGTCAACAGGTCAATACTTCCCATCAACGCCTAGCAAAGATATTACACCCTTTGTCCATTCCAGAATGGAAATGGGAAATAATATCAATGTATTTCATTACTGGGTTACCAATAACTAGGAGGCAACATGATTATATCATGGTAGTGGTAGACAAAATAAATAAATTTGCACACTTTGTTCCTATTAAATCTACCTTTAAGGCCATTAACATAGTAGAAACATTCATGAAGGAGATACTTAGACTCCATGGTATGCCCAAAATTGTGATTTTAGACCATGATGTCAAGTTCACTTCTAAATTTTGGAAGAGATTATTTGAAGGCATGGGGAAAAAATTAAATTTAGCACAGCTTATCATCCTCAAACTGATGGCAAAATAGAAAGGACCAATCAAATCTTAGAATATATTTTAAGAATGTATGGTATGGGCATGCCAACTACGTGGGAGGACTATCTCCACTTGGTTAAGTTTGCCTATAATAATGGATATCAAACTTCTTTAAAGATGGGCCCCTTTGAGGTAATATATGGTAGAAGATGTAAAGTACCTCTAAGTTGGGACCATCCTGAAGATTGGTTAGTATTGGGACCAAATATGTTAAAGGATATGATGAAGTGGTTAAACATATCAAGCAAAATTTGAAGAAAACTCAAGATTGACAGAAACATTATGCATATTTGAAAAGAGTTCAGAAAGAGCTCAATGTGGGAGATCATGTGTACTTAAAAGTAAAACTAAAGAAAAACGCACTTATACTTGGCAATTGTGCCAAGTTATCACCTAGATATTGTGGATATTTTGAGGTGTTAGCCAGAATTGGACCAATTTCCTCCTAGTTTTCTTTTCCAACAAACATAAAAAATCATAACTTATTTCAGTATCCTTGTTAAAGAAATATGTACAAGAATAAACTCATATAATTGATTGGAATGTTGTACATGTGGAACCGTAGGGAGAGTTCCTAGTAGAACCAATATGTATTATAAACCGGAGGGTAGTCACACTCTGGAATAAAGAAATAGTGCAAGTGAAAGTTTAATGGAAACATTTCAACCTGGAAGAGGCAAATTGGGAGTTGGAGGATGATTTTAAAGAAGCACATCCATATTTGTTTTAGCAAGCTAGAATAAACTCTAGAGAATTTGAATAAACACTAGGGAATTTTCAAATGCAAGCGGGGAAGGTTGTGATATCTCCTGAATTGAGGCTTTTATTGTAAATTTGTAGTTATGGTTAGGTATGACTGTGTCTTAAATTTAAAAGACTTATTTGAAAATAGTTTATCAGTGTGATAAACTGATAAAGGTTGAATGTAAATCTTGTATTTATAATGTTGTTAATAAAATAAATATTTGGAACTGATGTTGAAACTACACCTGGTTGGATGAGTTATGTGTAGAAGATAATTGTTGATATTGATTGCCACTCATTAAGTCTTGGGTATTTAATATAAATGATGAAATTATTTAATGATCATGGGAGTAATTGATTATTAACTTCCCTAAAAGACAAGAATTTGTCTTGGAAAGCACAGAAGTGGAGCTCATAAATGAGCAAGTAACTACCTTCCACCTATTGGGTGAGGTGGAGGTAGTTACCAACTACCAACTAAATGATGGAGAGGATAGTCAACTTTAGATTCATCTTTCTGAAAGAAAGAATCATGCAGAGCTAATATGGTGAAAAAGGAAAGAAAGGACAAAGTGAACGGAGTAATTTACTTGCAGACCAAAGTGCTTTGGGGGAGGGAACTAATTAGAAAATTACCAAAGGTTGGGAGGAGCTAATTAATTAATGTATTAGTTCTAGACTTAATAATTTTCAATTTGGTACCCTAAACTATTACTAAATGGAATTATTTTCTTAGTGATTTAAAAATGAAATGATGCTTTGTTATTTACTAACATATTTAATTTTATATGCATTTAAGTATGCTTGAAATATTTGTACAAAAAGAAAGCTTTGTAGAAGTTCGTCTGAGAGAATTACTTTTTGTTATATATTTTTAGTACATGCAAGAACAATAATTTATGTATAAAATTATGCATCTATATAGAAATAAATACTAGTCTGGTTTAGTGTTTACTTGTGTTTATATTTACAAAAGCAAGTAGTCAAAATGTAGTTGGCTAAATACTCGTGTGAAGGTAATATATATAGAAGCAATAATATATACATATATTGTATTTGTACAATATAAAATCTATTGTTGCATTTATAGTACCTTGTTTTGAAAAAGGTTTTCAAAACACAGTACTTTAAATGCAAGAATAGTTTTTATATTGTACTAATACAATATATGTATATATTATTGCTTCTATATATATTACCTTCATACCAATATTTAGCCAACTACATTTTGACTACTTGCATTTGTACATATAAATACAAGTAAACATTAAACCAAACTAGCCTTTCTTTCAATACATATGCATACTTTTATACATAAATTATTGTTCTTGCATGTACCAAATATATTATATAACTAAAATTAAATTCTCTTCGACTAACTGCTACAAAACTTTCTTTTTGTACAGATATTTTAAGCATACTCAAATGTATATAATTAAATATCTTAGTAAATAACATCATTTCATTTTCAAATCACTAAGAAAATCATTCGATTTGGTAATAGTTTAGGGTACCGACTTGAAAAGTACTATTAAGTCTGGAACTAACACAGTAATTAACTGGTTCCTCCCAACCTTTTACACTTTTCTCAGCAGTTCCCCCCCAAGCACTTTAGTCTGTAAGTAAATTATTATATTCGCTTTGTCCTTTCTTGCCTTTTTCACCATATTAGCTCTGTCTAATTCTTTCTCTCAGCAAGATAACTCTAAAGTGGATTACCCTATCTACCTTTTAGTTAGTAGTTGGTAACTACCTCCACCTCACCCAATAGGTTGAAAGTTGTTACTTGCTCATTTATGAGCTCCACTTCCCCACTTTCCAAGATAACTTCCTATATTTTAAGGAAGTTAATGAGCAATTACTTCCATGATTATTAAATAATTTAATGATTTAGATTAAATTCCTAAGACTTAATGAGTGGTTATCAATATCAACAATTATCTTGCAGCCATAACTCTTCCAACCAAGTGTAATTTCAACATCAATTCCAGATATTTATTTTATTAACAACATTATAAATACACCATCCTAGATCCATCTAACTCTAGATCTATCATGCGTTGAGAGGGATCAAATCCCTTGAGGTGCAAACCTTCCTTTGAGGAAAGGTTTGCACCTCGAGGGATTTGATCCCTCTCGGTGCATGATAGATCCAACATTATATGGATCTAGGTTGGTTCTAATTGGGGGCAACAATGTCACATTTTCATATTATCATAATTATGTATAGTATTGAGTTGTAGATCATACTTTAAAATTTACATGATTAGAAATACAAATAGTAACAAATAATATCAATGTAAAAATGTTTAGTGATAAAAAAAATGACATATTTATTAATATATTGAAAAACAAATACATTGATCATATCATTCAGATGTGATATGAAGAAATTATTGAAAAACAAATAAATCACTTAGTATTAATCTTAATCTCTCTTTTTTTGCTTTTCTCTTAGACACATCGGCACATTTTTCCATCTTTTCGTATCGATAGTATGGAAAAGGAGGTTGAAATCGAAGGTCATCCAAATATTTAATTCAATATATCACTATGAAAGTAATACCTTGTCGCTTTAGCCTTCAAATATTAATAGTTTCCTTTTCTAGTGTCAATCCTGGGGACTTATGAATAGTTAATACCCAAGCAAGTCTCAATGAAAATTTTCTATTATGACCTCAATAGGTATAATAGGAATAGTATGAGGGGATAGTTAATCTCTTGGAACTCTGACATAATTATCAAATTTTACTAAAACATATGTTGGAGGATCAAGAGGAGATGTTCTAGGATTATACACAATATATTGAACTACTCCAAGGGCACCATTCACAAGTCATGCATTAGTTCATAATTTTGAAGTAAGCATAACCCTAGCTCCAACAATAAGAAGGAGCTCATTATCCAAATTTTCCTCATCTACTTCAACGTTGTGGTTTCTATATGATCTTGTACCAATACTACATGCAACAGGGTGATTTAGGGACGTGAAGCAACTCTTCTTGTGATTGTGCACATCATCATTTGTTGCAAACATATATATAGCTTTATTAAATGACTCTTTTGTTGAAGAAATAAAATTGGAATATGTATGTGTCATTAGTAATTTCCAGTCTTTGATTCTTGGAATCACATCTCTAATGTTCATTAATAGATGAAGAAAACATCCTTGATCATTGCTTTGTCCATATTTCCTAATAATTGTATCAAGAGTTACAACAATTGTGAATAAATTCCATAATTATTTTGCATGATATTTGATGGGCCTCTAAATTATACATAAATAAGGCCCATCTAACCTTTCTTAGGCCCATGTACCTTCCTTATGCACATAAAAGGATATATTAAATCTCTCCTTCTGCACTTAATAATGTTTTCTTATGCTTTAATATGTTCTTAGGAAGGATTAAAGGTAGTTGCATATTTTTGCCCAATATTGGTTATTTTTGTAGAATATTGTGAGAATATTTGGCAGATTATACAGATTTGGAGAAGGAGATGATTTAGGGACTTGCTCCTTGCCACTAGAAGATCAAGATTGGATAATAAATGAGCACAACATCAGGAAATTAGGGAGAAATATTGGAGAGATTCAAGGGGATTTTCCACCCTCCTTAACTCTCAAAGGCAACCAAAGGATCCTCATGAGATCGCCCTCCAACAATTCGAATTCCATAGGTAGCCAAGCAACTCAAGACCAAGTGCACTCGAGCCATACTTCACTTGGAGTCTCCAGCAAATCGAATTCCAAGAGGCAACCAAGCAACTGAAGATGAAGGGCACTCAATCTATGTTTACTTGGAATCAAAGTGGACTCAATCACCATTTTCAAGGGAGCTATTGGTAGCTACCCTGTAGAATAAATAGGGCGGAGCTAGAGCTAGGAAGGAGTTAGTTAGTTGGTCAGTGATTCGATTCCATTCAAAACTTTTGCTGCAAGCTATTAGGCTTTTGTTGTTTAAGACCTTCAGGATGTAATAAGATTTCATTTTGAATGCAATGAGTATACAAACTCCATTTTACTGATTCAATTCCAGAGAGATGGGCTCGTGGTTTAGGGCACAACCCATGTGCCTCAGCTTCTCTGCTATTTTTATTCTTTCCTTTCTGCCATTAAGCTAGCTTTATTTCTGTCATTCAAATTATTTTTGCTTCTATTAGTTTCATTTCTACTTAGTTCTTGCTTTTGGTGTGTTGATTTGCTTGTGAGTAATAGAGTAGAGGAGAAAACCAAAAATATGTGGATCTAGAATTCCCTTCTCATATCTGTCAATAGAGCTCGAGGAGGGTATACCTTCCCACAAACCCAAAAACAGATTTATGTTCGTTGTTTTATCATGCATTCTTTTATGTTTTCCTGTGCATGAATCAGCAGGTTTGTTTGTCGGAATTAATCTCAACACCCCAAAGTAGCTCTCTGGCGCTTTCTGCTTCATTTTCCATCTCCATCTCCACGGCTTAAACGTTGTTTTTACGGCTCCATTCCCTTCCTTTTTCCTCTTGTTTAAATGTTGCACCCACCTTTTTCCCTAAAAGCGCTTAAAACCTTCAGCCCGCCTTATTCCTTTGTTTCTATCGGTCACGGTCGCCTTACTCGTTTTAATGAAAAGCGCTTGAAAAACCATTGAAACTCGCCCTCCGCCTTTCCTCATCGAAACTCCCGCTACCGTACATCTCACTTCGCAAACTGCAACTTTTCCCTTTTTCCGTATGACTTACCACCTCCGAACACCGATTGTGATACTTTGATCGCACTCCACCTCCGGTCCCACCACCACGTCATCCCTATCGCAATCGCACCCCGCAGGTTTTACCTTACCGAAAATCACATCTCGCACTTTTTATTTGGTTCCGTTAACACTTACCACTCTTCTTGCCGATTTTGATATTGCGATATCACATCTCGCACTCTGCAACATTCACCACATCACAATTAGCAGTTCGCAACAATTACCTCATTGAATTTCGCCATTTTATCTCCATCACATTTCGCACTTCACATAGTTTAGTGGTTTTTGTTAATATGTACCACTCTTTTCGCCCATTGAAATATCGCATTTCACACATCGCAATGTTTACTCTGTCGCACTTTGCATATTTTACCTTTTCACAATTCTCACTTCGCTCCCGCTCCCGAACTATACTCATGCTTCTCTGCCATTGCACTTTTCAAAAAATTCCATTCCAAAATCCTTTTTTGCGCTATAATCAGGCTTTATAAGGTTTATACCCCCTCTTTCCACTTCTAAGCCTCGATTCATCTGTTAAGCCCTCCATTAGCCTCTTTTAGCCCTTTTTCCCCAAACTGCAAGAAACACCTTTTAAAGTTTAGTTAGATCATGAATAGTTGCATGGTTAGAAGCATGGTAGCATGGTAGATAGATCATAGGATAAGTTAAGTGTGGTTTAAATTAGTATCCTTTCCGCTACTTATTTTAGTTTCTTTCTAGTCATTTCCTTTCAGTAAATTAATTTATTTTATTTCTGTTATTTCTTTTCAACAATCTAGTTTAGTATCTTTTCAGTCATTTCCTTTGCTACAAATTCAATTAGCTTCATTCCCGTCATTTCTTTTCTGCAATTTAATTTAGTTTCCTTCTGTCATTTCCTTTCTGCAATTTAGTTTAGTTTCATCGAAGTGTGACAGAATTCAATGAGAACCCTTAGAAATAGCACCCTTTCATAAAGCGGAAGAGGATGATATGAACATAATGCATCTGATGTGTATATAGCACTATTACCTTCAATTTTGTACAAACCCCGGGTTGATAAAGTAAATCTCCAACAAATATAATTGATATACCTCCAAAATGAAATTTGTTATTATGAGGAAAATCTTGACGAAGTCGAGCATCAATATGTGCCAACAAATTTCTCCCTATAAAACTAATCTCATCAATAAGGATGTACTAAACATGTTTCATCTCCTCTTATAAGGTAAGAAAAGGTGACCCTTATAAATCGGTGAAGTTCCTTACTGGTATATGAAGAGCAGAGTGTATTGTTCATGCAGATATGTTGAATGCTACAACACTAGTAGGGGCCAAAAGAAGGAATGGGCTATTATGAGGAAGAGATTCCATTTCAAGTGTTTGTTTAATAGTAATACTCAAGTGAGTTTCTAATACCTTTTTTACCTTGGATAATCATATACAAGGATTCTTTGTTTCCATATCCTTTTTAATGTTCAAAAATTATATTATAAGTTATTTTTTGTTGTTCTCCTAAACTTTCAAATGAATATTTTTTTAAAGATTTGGTATTAACAATTGCATTCACATTATTCTTATTAGATATGAATTTCACTACACATATTGATGTCTCTTTATATAAAAAATTATAGCTCCAATTGTTCATAAAATCACGATCCATAAATCCAAGCATGTCAAATTCATTAGAATGTATAAACTTATTCTTATACAAACCTAAAATAATCTCCCACTCGTGATTCTTAGAATCATTCTGTACTTGTAAAAAATATCCATCCTCATCTGGACATTGAGTTGGATCTTTCAAGATATTGGATTACGATTAATATGCCAAGGATTATAGGAAAAATTTCCCCTATTCTGTATGATTTCATCATCTGTAGCTCTGATATCTATATGAAAATCATGAAATGACTTGTACAATACCAACTTAGACCAACAAAACTCCACAAACCTATTATTGTTGTGTGGGGGAACTGAAGAAAACTTAGGAAAGGCTTGTACAATAGCTACATTATTTCATGGTAGCCATTTCTCTTCATGGCGATGTTTTTCCTATGACCATGATCTAGCAGCTTCTATCAATGAAATGTGCTTCATACTCACAAGTCCCTTCATATATGCATCAATAAGAGAATTATCATTATGGTCATTATATGCATCAACTTTTACTTGTTTGAAAACTTTTGTCCCAACGTTTAGAACAATGAATCTATGACTAAATTTAGAAAGAGGAAACTCCAAAAGCATATGTCATGTTTCTTGTGCTCAGATATCCTTGTCAACAATAGTCTCATACAATAATGTTCTATATGCACGTGTTACTGGTTCTTTTGGATTTTTAATAGAAGAAATACACATTTGGATTTTGAATACAAGAAATAAACATAAACATACAATGGAATCTCTCTCACCCTTTTTATGCTTTTGTTGCATATTTCGCTATTTATTTAATCACAACATGCCTAGAAAGAACAGGTTTCCAACCCATATTTTCACATCACGTTATTAATGTTTCATGGTTATGTGTATTTAATATATCATCATTTAGTATATATATATATATATATATATATATATATATATATATATATATATATATATATATATATATATTTCCACTCCCATCAACATAAAGTCTTGACATTTTTCATAACTCCCATGGTGCCTTATATCTACACACCAAATTTCCACCCTTCTTTTGAAGGCACGATTATTCATTGCACATTATGTGGCGCTCAACACAGTTGAGAAGTCCTTCATAGTCCATCATTGCATTAGATTGAAATATTTTCTTAGTGTTCTTTAAGCAAGGATGATCATCAGCATTTCATTGAATATGGATCTTTATTTGATTTATGTTACATGGATTTAATTCATGGAAAAATATATGAAAGTATTCTTTTGCAAGGTTAACTTGAGTGAGGTCATTCCAATTCAACTTTTCCATATCGGGAGCATATTTTAGCCAAAGAAACCCATGACCATGTGGAGATCCACGATGTTGTCATTCATAACGACACTAAAAATATGTAGCATGATGAAATATTGAAAATATATCATCTCAAAACAATGTATGTCTCAAATGCACATAACTTGCTACAATGTGAGAATTATCATTCACTTTTGGCATCTCCATTTCCTTACTTCCTCTGGATCTGCAGGAGAGGTGTCGGGCATCAATATATGCAAATATGGCCATTGCATATTTTCTACACTTATTGTGAATAATATTGTAGGAGTCCAAATTTGTTGAACCAAGTCACATAATTTTGCATGACATTTGGTCCAATATGCATGTTTACATCTTAGAACATGTCCAAATATCACCAATCTATTTGATATTTTAGAATTGGGAAAATTTTGTAAATTCTCCCATAAATCATCAACTATTGTAGGTAGTTTTTTCATATATATTTTTTAACAAAAACTACAGAAGATGCTTGAGCACAATGTCTCGTGATAATATTAAGTAAAAAGTATCTAAATCGAGGACATCTCCCTAACCTGTTATCAAAAAATATGAGGAGATGTTTTGCATACTCATGAAGATGCACATTTCTTAGTCGTGGTTGTAATCAATAAATTTCTCATCTAGAGAACAATGTTGGAAAGGCCATACCAAAATGACCCTTCGGTATTATACTCATTTATGGGAGATGAACCAATTGTAGTCCAATTAATTACATTTGTAGTTTCGCCATCTGGTTGGTTTACTTCTCCATTAGGATTATTTGGCCATTCTCGAATAAGTTCAATTTCCCTAGGTTCATTTGGAGGCTTTGTAGTAAAGGATGTTTTGTCACAATCTTCTAAATCATCTTCATGACCTCGAGCTCCTTCCAACATTGCAAAGTCCATGTCATTATCCATATCTAGTAGCATAATAGAATGAATCATATGCAACACATTTGTTGTTTTTTCTGGTATCTCTTCCACAACATGCATATCAATTTCTACACCTTTATAATATGGATCATTTTGAATCTTATAGAGTACTACATCTAGTACCTTTTTCCTTCTAACGGTGAAATATTATCTTGATCCTTACTGGCCTTTTTTTCGCACAACTGTCATTAAATTCAAATCTTTAACATGTCAAGGTATATGAAATACATGTAATAAGGTTAATAAAGGAAAAATAATAACCATGGTTATGGGATACGTATTCTAAGTTGAACGTTGGGTAAAAACATAGTGATGAGGATCACTTTTAATTAATTAATGGCCATGGAAATTGGAAAAGGCAATGACAAAGGCTTTGTAAAGGAAAAGTGGAAATTATTGGCATTTTTTTATGGAAATAATGGAAAATAGGAGAAAATGAAAATGAAATGTCATGGGTTTCATGTGAGGAGGAAAATGAAGGAAAATAATGGAAAATTGAAGAAATTAGAGGCCTCATTAATAAAAAGGCTTCTGAAGATCAGTTCACAGGATTTTTTTAGTTCAATTTTGAAATCTCATTCTAATCTCTCTCTCTCTCTCTCTCTCTCTCTCTCTCTCATACTCTTGGACACTTAGAGTTTTCTTGGAGCACTCTTGGAGGAGTGGCATACTTGAGATTTGGAGCAAGAAGGCAAAGGAAGAGCAGGAAGCCGCAAGAGGTCATCTGGATCAACAACTACAACGGATTTTGCTTGCAGGTATTGAGCTTCATGTATAATTTTCTTGCTATTTTTGGCATGCATGGAATATGTATGTGGTTTCTTGGCTATGATCTGTCATTGGCATGGAGGATTGTTTGGATTGAAAATGGTTTTTCCTAGCCTTTCCATTTCTTGGATAACCATGGTGTTGTTGGTTTTACTTTTTTTTTGGTCGGTTCTCATGTTCCTTTGGTTGTGGGTCGAGTTATTAGTTCTTGGAAGTCTTGGTTTGACAAATGCTCTGGAAGCCCTGTAATAGCTTGGGTTGAGTTACTAGTCCTAGACGCCTTGCTTAGAAAAATTATATGGAAGCCCTTGGTGGTTTAAGTTACTAGTCTTGGAAGCCTTGGTTGGACAAACACTCTGGAATCCTGATAGAAGTTGTGGGTTGAGTTGCTAGTCCTAGAACCCCTGGTTTCAACAAATGCTCTAGAACCAGGACAACTTGGGTAGAGATGTGGTGATGGTTCGTGATGTCCAACTGTGAGGTGGAATCACTAATTGAGGGTTGAGGTAGTTTTTCCTCTGGAAGTCTTGGTTTGGTTTTGTTTTATTTTTTCCATGAGATCCCACATTCATTCTTGGAATGTGGCATGGGGTGATTAGTTGAAAGATTGATTTGGTTCAGCCCAATCTATGGTCAAGTGGTACATGGAAGTCCCATACCTGGTTTCATTTTTCATATGTTAAAAAAAAAGCCTCTTCCTCTCTTGTATTTGATGGGTAAATATACTTGTTCATATATGTTTTTTATGGTGGTTATATCCTATTTATTTATGTTGGTTATATGATGGTTATGAGGATGTTTTCTGATAGACTTTATCTATGTCTCTCATCATGTTTTGATTAGAAAATGAATGAATAATGAATATATTACTTAATAGATGATATTGCAGCTATTTTGATAAGGCATCAATGCTTCTTAACGATTATCAGATAAGTATAATACCCCTATGCTTAGATATGTCATTAAGACATGTAGATTACATATTTGTGACATGTTCGAAAAAAAACCTATTATGGATACTAGGGGTCAAATCAAGTACTTATACCAATGGTTGCATTAGTAGTCTTATTCCATTGCTTTTTATCATTTCTGGAAGTTTCATGAAGCTATGGGCAGTGGCCTCAGACTTAGCCCTGAAAAAGGGGTTCACAATTCGGGGTTGCTAGCTTAGAACTGCTGAGAAAATTCCACAGTCGTTGGCATGCCTTATTGTGGGAGAAACTGGAAGGCCTCAGTCACATGCATGGCTTGTCATGGGAGAGGTTGAGGGACCAGATCAGAAACGTTTCAAGTGGTCTCAGGGGTTGATCACCTGGAAGGGTTGGTTGGCTCTTGGAGGTTTTGTAGCATATGTGGAAGGTAATATTGGTTTCATGATGTTGGTTCCACTTAATTACTATACTTGGGTAGTTTAATCACATCATAATAGCCTCTTGCCACATGTTTACCCCAGTGGACCGGTTAACTTGGGTAAATGTGGGAAGGGGGTGTTACATTTTTTTTTAACAAAAACTGCAGAAGACGCTTGAGCACAATGGCTCATGATAATATTAAGTATAAATTATATAAATCAAGGATGTCTCCCAAACCTGTTATCACGAAATCTGAGGAGATGTTTTTCATACTCATGAATATGCACATTTCTTTTTCGTGGTTCTAACCAATCAGCTTCTCCTCTAGGAAACAATGTTGGAAGAGCCATATCAAATTACCCTTAAATATTATACTCATTTATGGGAGGTGAACCAATTGTAGGCAAATTAATGACAATTGTAATTTCACCATCTAGTTGGTTTACTTCTCCATTAGGATTATTTGGTCATGCTCAAATAAATTCAATTTCCCTAGGTGAATTTGGAGGCCTTGCAACAAAGGATGTCGTCTCACAATCTTCTAAAGCATCTTCATCACATTGAGTTCCTTCCAACATTGCAAACGCCATACCATTGTCCATATCTGGTAGTATAATAGAATTAATCATATGTGACACATTTGTTATTTTTTGTGGTAAATCCTCCACAACATGCATATCAATTTCTACACCTTTATAATATGTATCATTTTGAATCTTATAGCGTAATGCATCTAGTACCTTTTTCTTTCTAACAATGAAATCATAGCTTGATCCTTACTGACCTTTTTTTCGCACAACTATCATCAAATCCAAGTCTTTAATATGTCGAGGTAATTTCTTGGCAACACCTTTAACATCTTGAGGAAAATCGATTGTGTTTCCTCTATATTTGTATTGGCCACCTATTGAATGCATTACCTGTAAAATTGGACTCACTCATGCTATTAACATTTCCTCAACTTGTGTAAGACTTCCAAAGATCAAAGGCTGCATCCCAGCATTCATATGATTTTGTGATGAAAATATATGCTTATTACCCTCTCTCTTACATCTTCTATGCAACGGACATGTGTTAGTAGTCACCACTTGAATGTTAGGATATGACTCCTCACACAAATGAAACATTTGACAATGAGCTAATTTATCAATTATTTCATGAAATATTTTATGTGCAGTAACTTCATGTTCATATGAAATCATTGGTACATTGAACACCATTTCAAGTTAATCATTTTCAAGATTTATTCCCACTAATAAATTGGACATGATTTCATATTCATTATCACATTGCTCCATTGCTTGATGACATATTGATTCTCTTCTTCTACGTGATCATACTTGTTCTCTATTTTGACTTATGTATTCTTCTTTTTCATGATCATTCATTCCTTCAAATTTCAATATTTTTATTTCAAAATTATTTTTTCATTCTTCTTCCCTTTCCTCCTCATTCTGCCTTTCTCTTTTAAGCATTTTTCTTTCACGATCCTTCCTTGGTTCTTCTTCCCTTTCGTCCTCATTCTTTCATTGTCGTTTCATCCTTTTTCTTTCATAATCCTTCATTTGTTGTTCTTCCCTTTGATCATAAGTCATTTGTTGCCTTCACAATCTTTGCTACTCATTATTTTGTATCATCTTCCTCAATCTTTCATATGATTTACTCCTTGTCTTCTAGCTCTTTGTCTTTATACACTTCTTATTTCTTCAATATTATGATTATTCATTTCTCCATTACTAGTACTCATGATGTTATATTCCTCTAAAAAAACCCAAACATATAAATTAACCATAATTATTATATATTTTTCTTTAAGACCTAGCTATAAAATATTTAATACTTTGTAAATTGAAATCGACCGTCACATCACCAAATCAACCTTCGCATCACGGAGTGACTTAAAAACACAACCCATTACCCTCTATTCTACTCCCCATAGACTTAAACTCACTCAAGTTAAGTAAGAGTTTAAATTTTAATTTAGAATATAAAAATGAATTCAATATTTAAATTAAAGTTTAAGTTTGATAGATTAGATAAACTTCACAACTGAAAACTATAATTTCTAAAATTTAATTGTAAACAAATTATAATTTCTAGACTTCACAAATACATTTTATACGAAGTTCAAAAAAAAAAAGAAAATAAAAGATGATATTGTCCCATTTTAAGATATGCTTTTTTTTGTGTGTTTAATAAGATTTTTTAATATTAGGTGTTATCGAATTTTTATACTTTATCAAATATTCTTTGAATTAAATTTATTTATCTTTATATGTTTCAATATAACTATGTGTTGTTTTAGTTTTCAGTTCCCTATTAGTTCAATTAAAATAACTTCAAGCAATAATGTATACCAAATAAAATTGCAGCGTTATTGAAACTACACAAAGTTGACACGATAGGGAAAACTCAAAAAAACACACACTACGTTCAATTCTACCCATAGTTAGTATAACTTAGAAAATATTTGTAATTTCATATCAATGAAATGTAATGAAAATGATTTCATATTAGTAATTCTAGTCAAGTTGGAATTAAAGCACATCTTCCCTTAGGTTTATGCCCTATTAAGAGAACAATTTGGATTGCGAAAAGGGAACTAGAAGAGCCCATGGTTAGTTGAACATGTTGGTGAAGAAATTAAACATGCTCTTCCTATAGATAATTTGGAACGGAGTGTGACCATGAGGAGCCCCGAAGCATAGAAATTCATATCAAGATTGATTAAAAGAAAGCTTTTTTCAAAAACATAAAGGTAATTTTTAGCCAAGATAATTAAAAAGTGCTACATTTGATGAAGTTATAAATCCTTTTAGGATCTTTTCAACGGATCGTAAAACATCCACACCAGAAATTTAGATAAAAAGTTATGGTAGAACTTTAAAACATATTTATCATGTAAATTTTGTTTACACTCTACGTTCATTAATCCTTAGAGATATAAATATAGTAGATGATTTTTATTTATTTTTAAGGTTCTATTTTTAAAAATACAAATCGTACATGAACAACAAACTGACTAAAAAAAATATTTTTCATCATAGAGAAAATTTCAGGAAAAATATGGGTCCTTGTAGATGGGATAGACACATAAAAATAACGTAATCATGGCTTCCAATGAAGTGCACGCCTAATGTGAACCATAACAAAGTTAGTTTAATGGGAGCATTTTTTAAAAAGTAATTAGTTTTTTCTTTGCATTTAATGTTTGTGTGATGATATTCTATCAAATTGGGATTAGCCTGATTGAAGTTTTGAGATGGAGACTTGAGCTGCAAAAACCTAACGGCTTCAGCCGACGCCTCTGCTCCCTTGGCCCTGTGGGGCGATGCCGTCGCTGTCACCATGGCAGGGTTTGCATTCGCTGAGGGATTCAATGCCACAGGCTTCCGTGACCTCTTCTCTCCGAAAATACATCGAGCACAGCTACGGATCTGCCATCTGACAACAAGGTTTGCCCAAGTTGCAGATCGAGGGCTTAATATCTCTTGGATCGGTGTAGATCTTGAGGCTGGGACAAACGATCTCGCCAATGTCTCCCTCTGCAGGCGATTTGGCACAGAAATAGTCTCCAATGCAGGACGGCTCAAAGACATTGAGTCAGGTATCTTGGCGGCCTCGACCACAGCTGCATCCCTGAATACCTTCATCCGCAGCAAAACAGGGAATAGCTGCCGACCAAGAGACGCTTCAAAACCTAGGATCCACGCATATGAGTCTTCAGATCCATCCTCTACTTCTTGTCAAAAGCAGATCTGTCTCTTGGACGAGCCAGTACTGCCAGAAGGAGAAACAACATTTCAGATCCAAATCATTCTCCTCTCTGGAAAGATGCTGCTATAGTGGGTGCACGATACAGACCTTGTGCAGGATCTTTTGTACAAGCTCAAACTCTGGCTGGGGATCCCCACCTCTTACCAGAGGTTGTTGTTTAAAGGTAAGCAATTAGAGGAATCTCTCCCCCTTTCCTTCTACAATATTCAAAGGGATGCTACTATTGTTCTTACCTTTCGTCTACGAGGAGGGTCCTTTGGGCAGACATCCTCTGCCCCACCATTCTCTTATAAAGACGTAGTCCATAAAGACAAGGCCCAACCACAGCCCTCTTTGAGGGCATCTCAACCAGCTATGGCTCCCAAGCCATTCCTAGTTGATAAACTTGAGGAAGTTCCCTCTGTCGAACTCGTTCATCCTATGGTTACCGATATTCACCAGAAATTTGCAGAAACCACAATCATATGCAGATTTAATGGTCTGAGGCCACACACAGCGGATTTATACCAATGGATCCACACAAACTGGACCCATAAAAGTCAGATCTACTTATGCTCGAAAGGTTTTTTCATTGTGGCGTTTGATTCAAATGAAGATTACCAGAAAGCCTTAACAGGAGGCCCTTGGTTCTGGGGTTTGGTTGGACTCTTCCTCACCCCATGGTTTCCAGACTTCGACCCCTCTACAGCTGTCATCACCAAGCTTCCTATCTGGGTCAGGCTTCCAAACCTTCCAGCGCATCTGTGGCATTTCTCTGTTTTCTTAGCCATTGGAGATACCTTGGGATGTTATCTTGCTACAGATACCTTGATAAGGGAGAAATGGATCTACACCTACGGCAGACTGTGTGCAGAAATAGATATAAGCAAAGGATTTTCGGATCAGATCAACCTCAAGTTTGGGGACTTCCATTGGACCCAAACCTTGGATTACGAAAACACAACATTCCGGTTCCGCCACTGTCATCAAATGGGACACTTACAAAATGCATGCACCCAGTTTCTCGGCAAAAAGAAGACTTCGAATCGCAAATCTAAATCCAAGAGCTGGAACTCCTGTGTACCTCCCCCCATGGTTGATACAGACTCCTCCGGCTCGGATGAGGAGGAAATTGAAGCAGATGAGGAGAATCTTGAGACTCCGATGAACGCTCCCCCAGCCAGTGCTGTAGACCCCTCTGATCCTACGATTTATCAGAAACGCTCCCACGTGTCTTCATCCTCAGACTCGGATAAAGATATTCCACCCCCAGCGCCGGATAGTCTACAGCTAGTCATGGCCCAGCCAAGTTCCACCGACTGGGTCAAAGTAAACCGGAAAAAAGGGAAAAAATGTCGTGTGGCAATTTCTACCCACACTGGGTAGACAACTCTGCCCAGCATATTCTTTTTTGTTCCTCATGTTATCTCTGCTCATTCTGTAGTTGTTGTTCAAGAGCGAGGTTGATATTCTATCACCTACAGCTCTCATGCTTCTCAGTTCTTGCTTGCTTGCAAGCCTGTTTGTACCATATGTTTCTTTTCGTTAATATAATTAGCCTTATTCAGAAGAAAAAAAATGTTTGTGTGATGATATTTCTAGGTTTTTATATTTTGTAATGGGTCTGAATTGGTTATCAGGCTTTCACATTGAGGGTTTCCCTCAATATTCTCGACCATGATATCTTGCTTTACATTCTACGATTCTTAATATCTAGATATAGGGCGTTGCATGTGTTCTTTCAAGTTGTTACTTATATGCTTTGTTTGATGCCTACAAAGACTATTAGAAACTTCATATTACTTGCAGTTGCTCAAAGGAGTAATGAAAGGGTGTGTAGTGGCATTATTGATTGGATTAGCATAAAATCAAACATCTTTTATGCGTGGAGACCATCGGCGACAGATTTAAGGTAATAGAGAGACTAGATAAGGGTATTGTATTGTAATCTAAGTTACAGGGTTCAAAGTGTATGGAACTTACTTGTAAGTGGGGAGCATGAAGAGCATGAATCCAATGAATCAAAGCCAAAACAAATCCAGCGACCACAAATCTAGTGACTGCGAAGAATAACAATTGACTTTGTTGTGTTAATGGATTTTTAATTGTTTATTTATACTATTATTTAAAAAATTTTATGAGCTTACGTTATTAAAATGTTTTGTAGAGTTGTTTAACTTTTTTAGTTTTAGATTTTTTTTTTTATTTTTTTTTGGACGTAATCAGAAAAATTTCAACTTTGATGACAAACAGACATCCTTACACATCATATTGGGTTGTAAAATGTGCCTCTTGGAACAAAGATTTACATTCAACCTTTATTAGTTTATCACATTAATAAAATATTTTCAGAAAGACACAATCATCCTTAACCATAATTACAAATTTACAATAAAAGCCTCATGTTATATATATATATATATATATATTACAATAAGCAATAGAAATAAGTGAGGAAATAGCATTTCTAGAAAAGGATCGTAAATCAGTGAGATTAAATTTATCGGAGATGTCTGAGGTATGGTTGTAAATTATACATTAAACAATAAAAAATGATAAACATTATATATTCATATTCTAAAAGATAAGGTATTAAATTACACGGAAAAATAAGAGATAATTCTACTATTGCGTAAACAATATTGAATTATATAAATAAATGAAAGGAATTTATACAGTCACATAAATTAATAGCATAAACATCCTTCATATATTATTAAGGAGAAATATTTCTTTAATAGCAGTGTTGGTCAAGCATGACCTCAATAAATTCCAAGTGGCAATACTTTTGGGTTAACAAAATACCCTCATATTACAATACATTAACAAGCAAGACTAAAGTAAAAGACATTCCCAAACATGGAAGATAAACCTAATAATTTCATCAATATAACAAACATTACAGACATGGAGAGTCACTATAAAAATTACAGTTTGGGTTAGGTAAGACCATAAAAAAATAAACTAAAATTTCAACTATATTTGAGGTATGGAATAATTTTTCCCAACAATTCAAACACAACAAAGGCTTAAATACTTTTAGTGTGGACATCAGAAGTATCACTGGAGGAAATAATTGAACAAGTGGACATTAACAAACTAAAGACCGTGTATTCTCGCCCTCTCCTATAGAATGCATGCTTAAGTAGATAAAAGAATTCAAGGTTTCAGTTCAGCCGACCTGGAAGATGAAAGCTGAGAATTTTTCATGAGTCGAAAGAGTCTTAAATCTTCCTTTCGAAATAAAAGGTTTCAAAATATCATTTGAGAATGTCGATACATGTAAAGAAAATAAAAATTAGTCCTTATATCATAATATTTAAATGAATTAGAAAAGAGGGCTTTACTTGTAAATGTTTTCTTCACAATAGATTCCAAATTCTTTTACAATGTAGGAAGACTATATTAATTTTGGGAAATCTAATTAGCCTTGAAAAACATATAATATAAAATTAAAGAGAAATTTAAATAAATGAATTGCAATACAAAGAGGGTTTGAAAACCCTGTGAAAATTCCTACAATAAAAATTGAAATAGGAAAATGAACATGTGAATCTGTATATACACTATATACATATATAATTAAATTTACAGGATTTCACAAACCCTAAACAATGACTACAAAATTAACCATATGCGAACCGAAAATAAGAAGAGGGTTACGCATTGTCCGTAACTAAATATACAATAATTTAGAAACCTAGTTTTAGTGGGATTTGAAGTGTTTAAAGTATGGAGAAATATTTACTGTCATACTAGAGGGTTGGGGTTTTATAATTTTAAAAACCCTAAACCCAATAATGGTATAAAAAAAAAAGAGAGAAGACAAAAATTAACCTAATGAAAGGAAAAATTATTCCTCAAGAAGTTACATGGTAAATGAGATTTAAAACTAATGTTAATCAACAATGAAATAGCAAGATATTCTAACTTTCACAAGAAGCTACATGCCAATTTTAGCCACAAATAAAATTACAAGAAATTTCTAAGAGATTACCTGCAAAGAAAAAATAAAACAAAATCAATTAAATCTTGTGGAAGAAATGTACAAAACAATTCTTTTTAAGAAATCATCGAATAAGAATAAAATATCAATATTTTAACACCTTACAATTTGCAACGGGAACATTGAAATACTCTCATAGAGCGATCATAACCAATGGGTTTTGTTGGAAGAACAAACCCTAAGCGGAAACTTGAAAACCCCAATTTATACCTACAAATAAGAGGAGGGAAAACGTAAAATCTCTGAAGAATATTAATGTAAATATACATCAATTAATTACAGAACCCTTGGCAAATTGGAGAGAAATTACCTCAACAAAACCTCCCTATGCACAAATGTAGTTACACTCAGTTCTGAGTGGCCAAAAAAAGAAAGAATTTATTTATTTATTTTTATTTTTATTTTTTTTAAGTTAGGCTAAATTCTATTAATGGTACAAAATAGTACAAAATTTTTTTGGAGTGGGGATGGTTGAATGGAATTAGCCTATCCCCATCCGTCTCTATTTCCAAATACACAAAAAATGGGTTTCCCTTCTCAGGGAAACCATCCCTTAAGGTAGCTGAGATAATCATGTCCTAACTGATTGTCTAAATCACTAATGTAAAAAATAAAAACTGCAGCTTAAGTAGACAAAATAATACCATGAACCTTGAGATGAGGTTGTCAATTTCCTTTGATGTCTTCGTCTTCATTAACATTAGGAGTTTCTTCCAGGATTGGGTAGTTGTAGACACGAATAACTTCTTCATCCTATGCAGTCAATGAAGGCGGAGCCCGGGGGGTGTCAGAGGAGGAGCAGTGATGACCAGAACAGTTGTTGTCTCGTCCCCGCACCACGAAAGAATGAATTGTTGAGACAAACACTCATTTTGATATAGATCGATTTAGTAAGGAATTGAAGATGGTAGTGAAATATCGGCTATAGGGAAGGGCTTTGAAAAACTGTGGCTGGCGTTAAAACAATAATTGATATGGTAGTTTGGATGTGGTAATAAGATCCTTGCGGGGAGCAGAAACATTATGGGCATAGGAAGCCATATCTCGATTTCGGATGGCATTATATATTTTCTAAATCAAAAAGGGATTTTTTATTTACAACAGACAATCAAGGCTTGGGAGGGTGACATTCTGATCTGGAAAAACAGTGTGGATTTGGGTTTGGATTGCAGATGGGGGGCCTCATGGGATTCATATATAAATCTGTTAAGAAGCCAAGGAATTCGTAGAATTAAAGAAGGGGATCGACTCAGGTGGGAGGGTTCTTGTTCTGAAGGGGGTCTGAGAGTTAAGGACATATATTTGACCTTGATAAATCAAAAGCCGGAGCTGGAACAGGATTGCTGGTTTGGATTTTTCTGGAAGGTTGATGTGCTGATTAAAATGATTATATTTCTATGGCTTGTAAGGTATGACAAAAACCTCACTTGGAGGAATCTTCAAAGAAGGGGATGGTAGGGTCCTGGATTGTGTCTTCTCTGTGGCTCACATGAGGAAGAAAACTCACACTTGTTTTATTCCTGCTCCTTCGCTTCTGAGTCCCTTCAAATATTGTGTGATAGTCTACATGTTCAGTATCCATTATATAGAAGCACGGAGGAATGCCTGCAATGGTGGTTGCAAAGAGGTAAGAATTGGTGGTCACTCCCTATCTTGTTCCACTAGCATATCTAGTGTTGTAGGAATAAGAGAATTTTTTAGGGATGCTACATGTCCCCGGTTGATGTTGTTCATAATATATACAAGGATTGGAACAGTATGAAACATGTGGAGAAGCCTGATAATGATCTGTCCAAAAGACTACAACCTTATGAATTTCACTTTCCTATTGTATATTTTGATGGGGCTGCCCAGCAAAAAAACTGTGGTTGTGGAGCATGGATTCTCTTATCTCTGGGATGTCAATATAAAATTTTCTGGAATGGGGGAAGTGGAACCAATATGAAAGCTGAAGTAATGGCGTTGTGGGGTCTTTTGTGGTGGGCTTCATATCTCTGTGCTGATAAAATCTGGATTTTGGGGGACTCAAAGGTCTTGATTGATCATTTGAATCACAAAGCAAATATAAATCCTGGAACTCTATCACATTGGCTTCGCAAAATTGATAGATTAAGAAGTGTTTTTGCAGCAATTTCCTTCCATCACATTTATAGGGAAAAGAATGTTATTGCAGATGGATTTTCAAAACAGGGGTTGAATGCAAACTTTGGGAAGGTATATTATCAGCTACATAACGAGCATGGACTTGAGGCAGAAGGTTATGTCCCAATCATCTAAGAAGTTTGGGAATTTCAATGTTTTTGAGCAATATGTATTTTTGGGAAGCTATTGGTAAATCTCTATATATTGGGTTCTGTTGACAGTTTATATATTTTGGGTTGTAACAGACTATTCTATGATGTAGTGCCACTATAGTTACCTTATTGAACATGCGGCATGGGTTACAGCCGATCTTTTTGGTCAAACTGACATGACATTGTAAACTTATCTTGTGATGAATTTTGCCACTATAGTCACTTTTTTTGAACAGGCGACATGGTATATGGCTGTTCTCTGTGATCAAACTGATATGACTTTGTAAATGTCTTGGAAGTTTTATAGTATGTTTCTGGTACTGAGTATAAACCAGAGTATTTTTCTTACTGAAGAAAAGGAATTAAAGATGGTTATATAGTTGTGGAGCTCTGCATCAGACCTTTCAAATGTGTAAAATAAGGAATTTTCAGTCAAAAGGTTATTTAAACCACAAAGAAAAACCTTAAATAATCACTATTGTCGATTCCTTAGGTTTTAATTTCCACTGTTGATGTGAATGATAAGGTTATGCTAATGTGTCATCACCACATTGTAACACATAATCATATGATATGTGAGTCATGGATATCGAAAGTTCTAGAATCACAATCTAAGTATTATACCACACAACACATGTAAACAAAGTTTAGAGCTTATATTATCAAACATGAATCATTACAATAATATAATGTGACATAGGTGTGTGTTATATAATATTAAACATTGAAATAATGTGAAGGTATAATGTATCTCAAGTTTGTTGGTATCTATGTTTATATATGTAAACACGCGTTAAAATTGATATAAGTGATGTATTATCAAACCAACATAAAGCATGTATTGAAACAAAGTAAGAACATTCATATAACATATGGATTATGGATTTTTATAAGAAGGATCAAAAACAATTTTAGGAAGATATAAGATTTAAACTAATATCGATACAAGTGATGTATTAGCAAACCAACGTAAAACATGTATCGAAACAAAGTAAGAACATTCATATAACATATGCATTTTTATAAGAAGGATCAAAAAAAAAATTAGGAAGATATAAGGTTTAAACAAGATAATATATATGTATTATGGGTATAAAATGTATCGATAATAAGGAGGATTGGCTTGAGATTATTAAATGCAAAACTTGTAATTGAATCGAAGGTATAGTATGTAAATGTATCATGTTTAAAATTTAAACTTCACCATATGGAGAACAATGGTTATAAAAAAAATTATAAATTATTTCATGACCAATAGGCAAGGGGTATGGAGAAAAATAACCAAGTGATGATTCAATGAATTAAAAAAAATTATGTCTAAGATATCGTTGCATGAAGTGGAAAACATTTTATGAAGACAATTCAATCATATGCAACAATCAACCCTTTGAATTTGACCTGAAGAATGTATATGGAAAGTAAGATTGCTATTTACAAATTAGTAATACAAATCTATTTTTTAGTGATAAAAAAAATCAGTGTGTTAAATGGGGTTTATTACAATCTACAACAACAAATTTATCTTTTCTCAAGGGCGGCAGGGTGGTACAAGGTAGGAGAGTGAAGTCTCCTTCAAGTTGGATCCTGAGAACGCTTCAAGGCGACAGGGTGGTGTTAGGGTAGGTTTGAGCCTCTGTAGGGTGCAAGAGCATCCTTTCAGTTAGAGTTAATAAAACCATGGCATTGGAATGTCCTTCCAATTGGAGCTCGTAAACCAAGGTTTTGGAGTTTCCTTCCAGTTAGAGTTGGTAAATTAGGGTGTTGGAGTGTCCTTTAGGTTGGGGCCTGTAAATTAGGGAGTTGGAGCCTCCTTAAGTTGATGTTGAAAATTCCAAGTGTAGTTCAAGCATGACCTTAGTAAATTCCAAGTGACAATAGTTATGGGTTAAACAAAATACCCTCATATTAGAATACATTAACAAGCAAGCTTGAATTAAAAGGCATTCCCAAACATGGAAGATAGACCTAACAATTTCATCAATATAACAAACATTACAAACATGGAGAGTCACTATAAAAATTATAGTTTGGGTCAAGTAAGACCATAAAAACAATAAACTAAAATTTCAACTATATTTGAGGTATGGGATAAATTTTCCCAACTATTCAAACATAATAAAGGCTTAAATTATTTCAGTGTAGACATCTAGAATAGGAAGTATCAATGGATGAAATAATTGAAAAAGAGGACATTAACAAATTGAAGACCCTGGCTTCTCGCCCTCGCCTATAGAAGTCATGCTTATGATGATAAAAGAATCCAAGGTTTCAGTTCATCTGACTTGGAAGATGAAAGCCGAGAATTTTTCATGAGTTGAGAGAGTCTTAAATCTTCCCCTTGAAATAAAAGGTTTCAAAATATCATTTGAGAATGTCGATACTTGTAAGGAACGAGAGATAAAATACAAATTAGTCGTTATACCATAAAATATAAATGAATTGGAAAAAGGGCTTTACCTGTAAATTTTATCTTCACAACAAAACCCAAATTCTTGTACAATGTAGGAAGACTGTATTAATTTTGGGAAATCTATTTAGTCTTGAAAAACATAGAATATAAAATGAAAGAGAGATTTAAATAAATGAATTGTAATACAAAGAGGGTTTGAAAACCTTGTGTAAATTCCTATAATAAAAATTGAAAGAGGAAAATGAATATATGAATTTGTATATACATTATATACATATATAATTAACTTTACAGGATTTCACAAACCCTAAACAATGACTGCAAAATTAACCATGTGCAAACCAACAATAAGTAGAGAGTTACTCATTGTCAGTAACTAAATATACAATAAGTCGGAAACCCAGTTTTAGTGAGATTTGAAGTGTCTAAAGTATTGAGAAATATTTACCGCCATACTAGAGGGTTAGGTTTTTTAAAATTTGAAAAACCCTAAACCCAATAATGGTATAAAAATAAAGAGAGGGAAGACAAAAATTAACCTAATGAAAGGAAAAATTATTCCTCAAGAAGTTACTTGGTAAATGAGATTTAAAGCTAATGCTAATAAACATTGAAATAGCAAGAGATTATAACTTTCACAAGAAACTACATGTATAGTTTAGCCACGAATACAACTACAAGAAATTTCTAAGAGAATGCCTGCAAATAAAAAATAAAACAAAATCAATTAAATCTTAGAGAATAAATGTACAAAACAATTCTTTTTAAGAAATCATCGAACAAGAATAAAATATCAATATTTTAACACCTTACAATTTGCAACAAGAACGTTGTAATACTCTTATAAAGCAATCGTAACCAATGGGTTTTGATGGAAGAATAAACCCTAAGAAGAAACTTGAAAACCCCAATTTATACTTGCAAATAAGAGAAGGGAAAGTGTACAATATCTGAAGAATATTCATGTAAATATACATCAAGTAATTACATGACCCTTGAAAAATTGGAGAGAAGTTACCTCAACAAAAATTATGTATGCACAAATGTAGTTACACTCGATTCCAAGCAGTCGATGAAAGAATGAATTGTTGATCCAAACACTCATTATAATATAGATGGAGATTTAGTAAGGAGTTGAATATAGTTGTAGAGCAATGGATCTCTACACCAGACCTTTCAAATGCGTAAAAGAAGGAATTGTCGGTCAAATGGTCATTTAAACCACAAATAAAAACCTTAAATAATCACTATTTTCGATTCTTGTTATGAAACCAGCTCCAAAAATAGAAGAAAAGAGAGATCAACACCTTAGAAATCAACCACTCTGAGGGGGAAACCTCCAATACATTACATAAATGAAGAATTCTTGGATGATACAAATGACCAAAACCTCCTTCTATATATAGGAGTCCATGGGGTCACAATATAATCCTAGCCGACCTAACAATAATAATGTAAGGGCATAGTGATAACAATATTGGGGTTACAGGGGTACAACAATAACAATAAGGGGGTTACACTAACAACAATAAGGGACTGTACTAGTAATATAGGGACCTAACATGCCCCTCTCCTTCAAAAAAGTGTTTTCCTCAATGCTTGAGTAGATTCGGATGCTTCTGTATAAAATTCTCATCCTCCCATGTAGAATCTTTAGTCGGTAAGTTCTTCCATTTGATGAGATACTCTGAAATTGATTGATTTCGTAGCTATCGAGTTCTTGTTTTCATGACTGCTTCAGGTTCCAATATGATTTTTCCTTCCTCATCAAGTTTTGGCAATATTGTTTGAACTGGAAGTTTGTCCCGTATAACCTTCTTTAAGCATGAAACATGGAAAACTAGATGCACTTACGAAGAAGCAGGAAGCTCCAATTTGTATGCCATAGTAACAATATTTTGCAACACCTTGTAAGGACCATAGTACTTTAGCGATAATTTATTATCCTTCTTAGCTTGCTTGAGGGACATTTTTTTGTATGGTTGTAGCTGTAAAAATACCCAGCCTCCTACATCAAAACTTCTCTCGCTGTGATTTTGATCTGCCTGTTGTTTCATTCGATTTTGTGCCAAATTTAGGTTATCATTTAAGAGTTGGAGAACTTCTTGCTGATGGTCGATGTGATCTTCCATTGCTTGAACCTTAGAATTTTCTCTTAAATAAGGTGCGATGGACGGTGGATGATATCCATAAAGTGCCATAAATGAGGTCATTTTTGCTGCAGTATGGAAGGAAGTGTTATACCACCATTCAGCGAGAGGTAACCACTTGACCCATTGTGTTTGCTTATCAAATAAAAAACAACAAAGATATCATTTCAAACATTTATTCACTTTCTCAGTTTGACCATCAGATTGAGGATGATAAGATGAGCTATGAGCTAGTTGAGTACCCAAACAAGAAAACAATTCTGTCCAAAAATTTCCAGTAAAAATGGGATCTCTGTCACTTACAATAATCTTTGGGTTTCCATGTAGCTTTTGAATTGTTTCCATAGATGCATTAGCAACTGTACTTGCTTTAAATGGATGAGATAATTCACAAAAGTGTGCATACTTGGTAAGTTTATCAACTACCACCACGATGACACTCTTTCCTTCGGACTTAGGTAAACCTGTAATAAAATCCATTGAAATCTCCTCCCAACATTGACTTGGAATGGATAAAGGTTGTAGAAGACCTGGGGTCTTAATTTTCTGAACTTTATGTTGCTGGAAAACTAAACATTCCGCCACCAACTTTTGAATATCAGATTTAAGGTCATCCCAAAAAAATTATTTCTTCACCCTGTGGTAAGTTTTTAAAAATCCTGAGTGTCCTCCTAAAGGAGAAGTGTGCAATTCCAAAAGAATATTTTGTTTTAGTTGGAAATTCTTGCAAATATATAAGTGATCTTTGTACCATAAGGAATCATTTTTCCAACTAAATTTTTCAGATGTACTAGGATCTTTCTGCAACTTTTGAATGAGTTTCCACACTTCTTCATCCTTCTTCCATTCATCCCTTGCTTTGGTTATCCAATCTGGTTGGATAATATAAATGGCACAAAGCAATGCTTCCACCTCTTCATCCTTTCTTGAAAGTGCATCTGCAACAACATTTAGCTTCCCTTTTTTGTAGATGATTTCAAAATCATAACCCAACATCTTTGTGACCCATTTTTGTTGCTCTTTTGAAGATAGTATTTGTTCCAAAAAGTGTTTAAGACTATCATGATCAGTTTTTACCTTGAAGTGTCTTCCCATTAGGTAAGGTCACCATTTCTTTAGTGCATGTAGTATTGCCAACATTTCCTTCTCATAAATAGCTTTCTGTAAATACTTTCCTTTGATTGGACGACTTTCAAAGGAAATGGGCCTCCCTTCTTGCATTAAAACAACACCAATTCCATTTCCTGAGGCATCACATTCCATGATAAAGGTTTTTGTGAAGTCTGGTGTAGCTAAGACTGGTGCTAGGCACATTGCCTCTTTAAGATTTTCAAAGGCCTTAGTTACTTCAGGAGTCCATGAAAATGCATCTTTCTTCAATAATGTTGTCAGAGTTGTTGCTATTCTCCCATAATTCTTAACAAACTTGCAATAATACCCTATTAACCCGAGAAATCCTCGCAACTGCTTTATGGTTGTGGGGACTTTCCATTCCTTAATGGCTTTAATTTTGTTAGGGTCTACCTTAACACCCTCGTGAGATACAATATGACCTAGATATTCCACCTCGTGTACTCCAAAGAAACATTTGGATGTTTTTGCATATAATTGTTTCTCCTCCAATAGTTTGAGCACCCTGTCAACATGTTGAACATAATCTTTCCAAGACCTGCTCTAAATTAGTATGTCATCAAAAAATACTAGCACAAATTTTCTAAGGAAGGGTTTGAAAATGGAATTCATCAACCCTTGAAATGTAGAAGGTGAATTGGTAAGACCAAAAGGCATGATCAAAAATTCATAATGACCCTCATGAGTTCGAAATGTTGTTTTCGAAATATCTTCAGTCTTCATTCTAATTTGATGTTATCCTGAACGAAGATCCAACTTGGTAAAATCAATTGCTCCATGTAATTCATCTAATAATTCATCAATCACAGGAGTGGGAAATTTATCTTTAATAGTGAGATTATTGAGCTCCCTATAATCCATACACATGTGCCATGATCCATCCTTCTTGTGCACCAATACTACTGGAGCAGAGAAAGAACTTTGACTAGGTTGAATTATACCAACCTCTAACATTTCTGCAATCATACATTCAATTTCGCTCTTTTGGACATAAGGGTATCTGTAAGGCCTGATGTTTGGAGGGACACTTCCTGGAATCAAATGAATAGCATGATCATGATCACGAATAGGTGGGAGTCCTTTGGGAGTTTCAAACATCTTGGAATGATTGTCCAAGACTTTTTGGAAATCTGGAGAAATATTTGATTTTGATGTTGGAAATTCTAGTGACCATAATTGTGCAATTACGCCTCGTTGTTCTTTCTTCAGAAGCTTTTTCATGACATTAGAGCTTATTATCTTTCCCGACTTCCCTGCTATACCCCGTAATTCGACTTCCTTTACTTCCGAAAAAAAATTCAAGAAAATTTCTTGAAAATTAAAAGCTACCGTCCCCAAAGATCGTAACCATTGTACTCCTAGTACAACATCATCACCTCCCATTGGAATAGAAAGCATTGGAATATTCAATACATATTACCCCATGGTTAGCTTGATATTATAGAGAAATTTATAGTTCCTCCATTTGCAACCATCACTTGACATTTTGGTGTTGGGTATAGGAAACAATTCAATTCCTTGGCTACCTTACAATGAATAAAATTATGGGTACTACCCGAATAAATCAACACTATTACCTCTTTCTTCTTTATATTTCCTTCTATCTTGAGAGTTTGAGGAGTGGTAATTCCTTCCAATGCAATACACGTTATGGTCGGACTCATTTCTTCTTATTCTAGGGTTGGTTCTTGGTGTGTATCCTCTTCTTTTGAAGATTCTTGTTCATTTTCTTCCTCCTCTTCACAATCTATGTAAAATAATTTCTTCTCAACACACTTATGACCTTTAGTGTATTTGCTATCAAAACTATAGCAAAGCCCTTTTGCTCTTTTTTCTTCCAATTGTTGTGGTGTCAACCTTGTAGGTTGTGGAAGTCTAGGAGTAGGAACACTTCCATCCTTATAGATGTGAGTGCTCGCCTTCCTTGTTGCCATAATTTTACATTCAATTTTTCTTTCCAACCTGAATGCCTTCTCCAATGAATCAGGTTCCCAAACACAAACCTCATGTTGTATGTTATCCTTTAAAGTTCCTATGAAGACATCAATCTTGTGTTCCTCTGGAATATCAGTTACCCTTATATTCAATTTTTGGAAGTCCTCAATGTGCTCCGCCACTGAACCCTTTTGTTTGAGATTTATTAATTGGCTAAAGAAGGTGTTTCTCTTTGTAACCTCATAATGTGCTATCATTTCCTCTGTAAAAATTGACCAAGTGACAACTTTTTTACGGGAGCAAAGCCATCGATACCATACAAATGTATTTTGTTCTAAATGTAAAGTTGCAATGCGTACATTTTGTGTGTTTTGCACATTATTGAGATCAAAATATTGCTCCATCTGTATTATCCATATTATGGGATCCTTGCCATCAAACTTCCTCATATCCATCTTTGGAATATGGTGGTTCTTCCATCCAACATTAGAGTTTATGAAATCATGATTAACATTTTTTTGTTCTCATCTTGAGTTTCCTCTATTATCTTTTCGCCATTAGGAAACACTTCTTGTATCAACTCTGTCAAAGCTTCCATGTCTGCTTTTATATCATTCTTCATGTTTTCCATGTTGTCTTTCATTTTTTCATCGATCTTAGCTTCCATGTCATCCATCTTAGCTTCCATGCCATCCATCTTAGCTTCCATGACTTTCTTCAAACCATCCATCTTAGCTTCCACGCTTTTCTTCAAAACTTCCATTTCAATTTTTATTGATCTTTGCGAGAGCGAAATTTGGTGCAGTTGCTCTTGTAATTTTGACATGTCATGTTGCAGTTCTTCGTCTTCATGGATCATATTTAGCCTTCTGAAGGCTTAATTAGTGTTGAATTCTTTTTAGGGGGAATTTTAGAATCCAATACTGATATCTATTCTAAAATATGCCATTGGAATTAATTCAAACTAATTTTTCAAATAAGGCTTATGCAATTCGAAGAAAAACAATACACACCTTTTTCTTGCTTTTGAGGAGCTCGATATTGAAACTGAATTATCTCTATTATTTCGAATATTAAATATCTGAAATTTGGTACTGTAGTAGCCCTCTGAATCTTCTTTCAAATTTCATAGGTCTGACCTGATTTGGATTATTCAAGGCAAATTTATGCCCAGCCTCCCACAATGACTTAATTATGGATTAGTTCAATAGAGCAAACTTGTATGGCATGCCACGTGTCACTTTTTTCTTCTTCAGCTCTGAAATTGATACACAGAAAACTACAGTCCGTGTACTTGCAGCCACTTTTTACAGAATTCCAATCCGACTCTCAAAGAGAGAGATATGACAATTTTCCCACGGTCACCTCTTTGAGATGAAATTCGGGAGCCTAAAAAAGGCCTAACATACATAGATCATATCTTTGAAAATATTGCGAAACAAGATCTTAAATTTTTACTTGAGTTTTCTCCAGATTGCGGCTTCACTCTGTAAAAATTTTAGCTTTTGAATCTTCATAGAAAGAAATTTATAGCGCAAATTCCACGATGACCTTTTTTAGGTGAAATTCGGGAACCTGAAGAAGCCCAACTTCCACATATCATATCTCCGAAAATATTGTGACCCAAGATCTGAAATTTTTACATGACTTTCCTCAGTATTGTAGCTTCACTCTGTAAAATTTACAGCTTCTAAACCTTCGTAGAAAAAAAATTTATAGCGAAAATTCCATGATGACCTGTTTCGAGCAGCGAAACCCTAGAATCCAAAGCTCTAATACCAAATGTTATGAAACTAGCTCCAAAAATATAATAAAGGAGAGATCAACGCCTTATAAATTAGCCACTTCGAGGGGGAAACCTCCAATACATTACGTATATGAATAATTCTTGGATGATACAAATTACCAAAACCTCCTTCTATATATAGGAGTGCATGGGGTCACAATATAATCCTAGCCAACCTAACAATAATAATGTAAGGGCACAATAATAACAATATTGGGGTTACAGGGGTACAAAAATAACAATAAGGGGGTTACACTAACAGCAATAAGGGACTATACTAGTAATACAGAGACCTAACAATTCCTTAGGGTTTAATTTCCACCATTGGTGTGAATGAGAAGGTTATGCTAATGTGTCATCACTACATTGTAAAACATAATCATATGATATGTGAGTCATGGATATCGAAAGTTCTTGAATTACAATCTAAGTATTATACCACACAATGCATGTAAACAAAGTTCAGAGCTTATATTATCAAACATGAATCATTACAATAGTATAATGTGACATAGGTGTGTGTTATGTGATATTAAACATTGAAATAATGTGAAGGTGTAATGTATCTCAAGTTTGGTTGGTATATATGTTTATATATGTAAACATGCGCTAGGCGCAATTCTTTTAAAATCAATATAAGTGATGTATTAACAAACCAACGTAAAGCATGTATTGAAACAAAGTAAGAAAATTCATATAACATATGCATTTTTACAAGAAGGATCAAAAACAATTTTAGGAAGATATAAGGTTTAAACTAAATTCGATATATGTGATGTATTAACAAACCAACGTAAAGCATGTATTGAAACAAAGTAAGAACATTCATATAACATATGTATTTTTATAAGAAGGATCAAAAACAAATTTAGGAAGATATAAGGTTTAAACCAGATAAGATATATGTATTATGAGTATAAAATGTATCAATAATAAGGAGGATTGGCTTGAGAATATTAAATGCAAAACTTATAATTGAACGAAGGTATAGTATGTAAATGTACCAAATTTTGTAAAACTTCACCATATGGAGAACAATTATTAAAAAAAAAAAAAAAATTACAAATTATTTCATGACCAAGAGGCAAGGGGTATAGAGAAAACTACCCAAGTGATGATTCAATGAATTAAAAAAAAATATGTCTAAGATATCGTTGCATGAAGATGAAGTCATTTTAGGAATATAATTCAATCATGTGCAACAATCAACCTTTGAATTTGACATGAAGAATGTATATGGAAAGTAATATTGTTATTTACAAATCAGTAATACAAATATATTTTTTAGTGATAAAAAAATCAATGTGTTAAATTGGGTTTATTACAATCTACAACAACAAAGTTATCTTTTCTCCAGGGTGACAGGGTGGTGAAAGGCAAGAGAGTGAATTCTCCTTCAAATTAGATCCTTAGAACACTTCAAGGCGACAGGGTAGTGTTAGGGTAGGTTAGAGCCTATGCAGGGTGCAGGAACATCCTTTCAGTTAGAGTTAATAAAACGAGGGCGTTGGAATTTCCTTCTAGTTGGAGCTCGTAAACCAAGGTGTTGGAGTGTCCTTCTAGTTAGAGTTGGTAAATTAGGGTGTTGGATTGTCCTTTAGGTTGGGGCCTGCAAATTAGGGGGTTGGAGCCTCCTTCGATTGATGCTGAAAATATTGGAAGTTGGATATTCCTATTGATGTAAATTTTGAAGACCTATATTAAGAAGCGTTCGATGGTTTTTTCTCCCAGAAGGGTTTCCACCTAAAAATATCTTGTCTAGTGTCTTAGATGTTGTGCATTGTTGAATGGTGTTGTTATCTATTCATGTAATGTGATGTTAAATTATTTTTTTAATCTAATTCCAATTATAATCAATGCTCTGTGAAGTTAAATAATAGATTGAAACGAAACATTGATTCACCCCCTCTCAATATTTCCACCAATGATCTCATTCCTCTTGATCTACAACCCCTTGGACTTATGCCATTCCACCTCTACCTTTCTCTCTTCAATATTTTCTACCTCCATAATCCATAACTATATGGACATTTATATCTAATACCATGAAAAATAATTTTTATGCATTGATTAATTATAAACAACTATACAATGATTGTTGAAATCAATAAAAAAAAACTTACATTATATAACAAAACTTTAACAATTTACAAATATATAATGTAATAGAAATAAAAGCTTCATATTTTATGTATACTATATATTTTATGTACAATATATATAGATATGTTGTGAACTCAAAATCTAAGAGAGAGGAAGAAAACTTTCAACTACATAGACTAAGAAAGGTGGAGGGAGTGGAGCAGAGGTATTAGAAAGTGGGAAAGGCGTAACTTCTAAAATTTTATTTATCTTTTTATTTCATAGAACGAATAAATTTAAGAAGTTACATCCTTGGGATAACGTTACTTTTAAAGGAGCTTATCTAAGTTTGTTTTTTTTTCTACTTTTAATGTTTTAAAATTAAAAACATAGTATATGGAAAATTGACTCGAAAAACATTTTTTTTATTAATGAAATTTTATTTCAAATCAATTATAATAATATAATTGTTATATACAAATAGTCCAATAGGTTCTTAACTTATGTATTAGATGGGAAAATGACTCCCTACTAATCAGTCTTGGCTTTCGGATAAATGTATAGCTTTCTTTGAAGGTTTCCCTTGCATATTTATATATCATAGTTAGTGGGCTAGAAAGTTGAGCATATTCAAGAGCTTTGAAATTCCTCCAATTTGTTTTTTTGCTACTATTAGTATGATGACCAAGGAATATGAGTTCAAGTTGAAAGCTAAAAATCTTAGGCTCTTGATCATACCATACATTCACATCAATTTCCCTTGAGGTTATTCTGATGGGGCATGCCCAATAAATCCTCACCTCTATTGTTTTGAAGCATTTCTTTTCATTAACCCAAACGACTTAGTTCGAGTCAGATATGCATATGGGCGAGGTACCAAATGAAAAACATAGTTTTTGCGTTTATGATCCCAATTTGGGGTAGCTTAGGAAAAATTAATTAGGAAGTTTCAGATCTACGGGGATTCTCAATTTGTAGTCAAATTGAAAAATAATGGAATTATCATTTAAATCTTGCACCTCAATTCCCTTCTACAAATTATTGAAGAATATTTTTAGTTCTTCGAGTGGCTCTCATTCAAGCACATCTTCACTGAACTAAATGCCTAGGTTGACAAACTCTTTAAGGAAGCATTGAAGCTTTTTGTAGGTAACTTAAGAATCTGTGAAACTTTTGATGGCACAAACACAAAAGCAATGGAAATTAGGAACTAGTGTTATTATTTTTTGCTGAGTCTATCAAATTTTTGAACTAGAAGAAGGATATTTGCATTTTATTTCTTTTAGGAAATTGTGTCAGCAATTATCAACTAGAATATTTTTGTAATGCTATACTTAAACTATACAAAAGAAATGTAAATAAGTGAATTTTAAATTTATCAATGTAATAAAATGACATTTCCAACTATATACGTGCTATAATATGCATATTTTTCATCAAATGTTTATATTTTTAAAACAATATAAATATTATAAATATATAATATTATCCACATAATTGTACTTTTTTTTTCAAATATATATATATATATATATATAATAAATTTTGCAATTTTTTACACCATAATTGTTTTAAATTAAAAGTGCTTTGATGTGCAACATGAAATTTCTCAATAATATAACTAGAAATTGCACCAAGAGGTGCAAAGTACATTTCGATAATGTTATAGATTTTTTCACCATTTGAATATATATACAATAACATTTTAAATAGGAGGGTTTATAATGTATTACTGGAGGTTGGGGATCGACTGGTTGAACGAGCTCTGAGGTGGGTTGGTTGAACAAGCTCGGAGGTCGAGTATCTCTTCAAAGGTCTAATGTGTCGAGGCGCCCAATTATGCCAGATGTCATTTTATAAAAGGGGCCATATATTGATAATGAGAAACATGCCCCCATGTATCGACAAGAGATTGTTGCTATCTTTGTTGCCATTGGTTCTAATTGGTCCTGCATCTACATAACAAAGGTATGTTACTTAAAGCGGGGGAACTTGACCTAACTATTTATTTGAAATAGGAATTGGGGGATGGGAGGATAGAACTTACCTCACCGGTGACCTCATTCTCCTAGCCATTGATGATTCTCTCTAGGATTACAAAAATGTAGGGAATAGACATAACTTTCCCTCTAAAAGTAACTAATGTTGCTTGTTGTATCCAATGGAGGATATAATAACCTTACCATTTCACAGGAACCAATGGATAATAGTACCTCCCTTATTTCAAGTGTTATGAATTGTTATAATAATAACAATGAGCATACCCCTGAAAAAGGGAAGGGGGCACCAAAGAGGAAGAGCTTAAATTTCGATTATATGTAAATGTATTGAATGCAAAAGTAAAAATTTATTTAAGGCAAGTGTTGCACGATAACTTAGTCCCTGCCACTCAAGTTAGGAATTATGCTCTAGAAAAAATACATAAACAGTTTATAATACATAAACAATTTTAACTTGCATTAGTCAATACTAAATTAACAATGGTTAATAAGAAAATTGAATCTTATAGTATTGCTTTGGAAGGAGCTAATAAATTGAGATGTCTACACATTTACAATATGTTATTTTCCCAAGTATGAACTATTTTTAAAGATTTTAATTTTGGATGGTTTTCTTGCAAAGCATAAAAATGAAAAATCACTACACAAATATTTAAAAATCATGTTTGAATATCTCAACAATATCCAGAAATTGTGGATAAAAAATGTGAGGAAGTTATCCACATGGAATTATATTGTGCAAAGGGTGCAATAAGACATTCACATTATGGTCGATTCCAATTTTTCAAAAATAATTCTTTTAATATATAAATATATAAGTATTTTTCAAAGTTAGACAAATATTTAAATGAAAATGTGAAGTTGGGTTACACTATTTGCCCTTTTTTGAGAAAAAATATCATTTTTAGAAGTTCTTCAACTTTCTGCAAGACAAAACAATTTTTCTATTTAGAATTTCATTTTACAATAAAATTTGGCTGTAATCAAAGGATTGAATAAATAGCGTTATTTAAGAATCCAATCAGTCTCGGTGGTTCATCAGGACTAGATGAACCACATTGTTTGGTTCGAAACGCGTCGACAACGTTCCATTATATGTGATTATTACCGAAAGAAATTTTACAATTTTATATGGATCACAGAAGCATAGATTCTAAAAATAAAACTTGTTAGAAAATTTATTAGCTTTCTATTACTTTTTTTTGGAATTTTTTTATACACATTTGATATGTCAACTTAACAATTCTTTGAGTGTGTGTTCTATTAGTGTCAGTATTTGCATACTTCCACTAGGGATCAAAACACATTTTGCATGTGCATCTTAGGTGTCTCACTTTGAAGAAATTTTTCATCATTCCATTAGGTCATGATATAAAATTGTTCCACTGGTGGTTGTCCTTGTCAATAAGCTGGTCTCCCTTAGAAGATCATATTGGCTGACTCATTCTCATGTCTCCTTGAGCATAAAAACACCTATGGAAATGCTCTTTTCACTTGGAAATATTTTAAGTCAAAAACTCTTTCATGAAAGTTAGGTCTAAAGTAGTCCCATTAGGTCATTACATTTTTATATTTCTCAAGGTCACTCCTTCATTTCAGATGAGGTCAACACAAATATGAGAGGGACTAAATAAGATCATCATGATGTAATTATCACACTTTCAAAGTTGTATTTTTTCAGTTTAATGACTTTTATATCAAAATGTCATTTTGATATAAAATTCAATATGTAATTTATTTATATTTTTCGAAATGTAATTTTTTGTTTTCATATGTAATAAATTCAATCCCAAGCTGTCAATGCAATTATCCAGCCTAAGTGGAGAAAAGAAAAGCCAAACTCCATGACTTGATCAAACTGCAAACTGCCAAAGAAGTCAGAGAAATAAAGAGTATTAGTGCCAAAGTCCAAAAGGAAAAGTGAACATTAGAAAAGTGGGTGATTCAAATAAAAATTTCAAATCCAATATGCCAGAAAGCCTTTCAAAACACCTCAAAACAAGTCATTGCATCCATTCAGCCATAAGAAGTTTCCAGCATAGGAGAAAATTTCAATTTTTTTGAGCATTTTGATAAAAAATCAAGGGCGATGCGTGTTTGCACCCAAGTGTTGCGTGTTTACCCAGAGGCATTGCGCGTTTTCACAGAGGCATTGCGCATTTTCCCAAGCACTGCGTGTTCCTTCAGAACGCTGCGCGTTTGCACAGGGAGGGTTTCAAAGAAATTCACCACCTCCAGCGAGCTAAATTTCCTCACCAAATTCTTTAAAATGCTTTAAATTAGTAAGTAGACCCTAAAAGCACCTCTCCTCTAATATATTTGGTGTTCCATAAGAAGATTTGAACTGCTTGTTGCTATGAAACCCTAGTTTCCATTTCCTTCTCATTTTCATGCACAAATCCATATTCATGTCCCTAAACACATATCAGTCATAAATATTGTTAAATCTTAGGGTTTTCATAGACCTAGGTTTTAATTTACATTCATTCCCTCCATTTTCCTAAGCTAGTCATTTCATCTCTCACTCCCTTCATCTCATTCCATTTACCCTAGGGTTTCCAAAGCCTTCAAATTCATAATGTTTGAAGAGGAGGACAGAAGTGTCAGTGAGGAACAAACACCAAAGAAGAAATCATGTAAGAAAAGAGGAAAAATCATCAGATATGAACCAGCAACCACAAAAGAGCTATTAGAGTCGGAATGCTTCACAAACCCTAATTTCCTCTCCCACTAAGCTAGGGTTTGCTATGGAAATGATAAATTTGAGCAGAAGAGCCATAAATTAGGTCATATCAGTAATTATGAGGTCATCTCATCTCATAAACATCGTGTCTCCATTATTTTTTGAGAAGTCTTTCCAAGATTCAAGTCATTTGCAACTCATAGGGCCAGTGCCGCTTTAAACTATGTTTCCAACCAAATAAAGATGAATTTTATAAAAGTGAGAGATTTTTTTGTCCATCCTAGGTCAAGGAAGAAAAAAATCCCTCATATTTTACACAGGTGTCATGGTTTTAGATAAATGTCAAAAACACAGGTGCCACGGGAGAGTTGTTGCATTTCTAGTGTGACCTTGGGAAAATCAAGTTTTCTTATAGTTGGATTGTCCAAATAAATTTTTTGATGATTCAAATGATAACTATACAGATAGAGCTTTCCAATGAGCTATCATGAGCTCAATTTGGAGTTGAGGAAGGCCTCCAAAAGTTGTCTGCACCAGCACTTTGCATTTCTGCACCCTCTTTAGCACTTTTTGACCAATCTTGGGAAAAATAACTTTTGACAAGGAAAATAAAATCCAATAAAAAAAAGGTATATTTGGAAACTAGAATTGAATATATTTCCAATGCGATATCCTGGGCCCAATTTGGACACCCGGAAGGCCTCCAAATGTGGTCTTCAAAAAGGTGAAAATTATGTGTTTTTTAGTATTTTTTCACTTAGAAAATTTTGCCAAACGCGCAGCGCCCTGGGTGTTGCGCTCTTTTTGGGGGAGTCCAAATGAAAAATGGCCACCACCATCATGTTCAGAATGATGAATACATCAAACCTAGCAAGTTTTCAGAAAAATTGGAGGAGAACTGGTCCCTCAAAAGTGAAAAAAACTACCAAATTTTCATATTTCCGCTTCCTTTTTGACCTGATCACTGCGCGTTTACCAATCTTGGGAGATTGAATTTTTGACAGGTCAAATGAGCATCATTTTGGAAATTTGAGGCATATTTTGAAACTAAACTCAGAGAGATTTCCAATGAGCTATCATAAAGTTGATTTGGACACCAGGAAAGCACCCAAAAGTTGTTTGCAAAAGAGGTTATTTTTCCTGTTAGGGCGCAACGCGTTTTGCTAGGAAAATTGCATTTTCACCATCTTCAACAAATTTTGTAATTTCACTCCAGTTTGACTTTTTACTTGGTAAAATGAAGAAAATTATTGATTTAAATGGTCATGGTGAATGTAAATGTCATGTTTTGACTTTCATCTAAGGTAGATACATTAGGTGAGTCCTATAGAGGTTAAATGAAACAGTTTCCTCTCTTTTAGAGGCAACTTGTTGGGTCTTCCTAGTCTTCAGTTTCTTGTTTGGGAGTAGGTGAAACTTATTCCTATCTCATGGATTCGACTCCTTGAGGCTAGGGAGAGTTTTTTTGAGGTCTATATGATGTATTTTCTTATTCATTGTAATGGTTGGACTCATTGGAGGTTTGGCTTCTTAAAAGACACACTTTTGTATCAGTTTTGGCCTGGACATTGATCAAATTTGCAGCTATTTTTATGGGATCCATGTGGTATTTTGTTTAGTTGCAGTTTCTTCTTTTGTACTCATATGTTAGAATGTTTTGTGTATTTCATCCATCATTTCATTGCTATTAAGTGAATGTTTTCAAGTTGAAAGGCAGAATCCATAATTTCTATGCTCTGTTTTGGGTAAACATTCATAATTTGTAATTTCTTCAGTTTAGAAAGAAAACATGATTTCACCATGCTCTTTCTAGCTTCTCACCTATCTTAAATCATCTAATCATAAAAACCCTAAAGTGTTAAACATTGTACCTACCTTGCCCCATAGAACACCCTACAAATTTTGACCTAATTTCCTTGCCCTAGTTGTTTGACTCCTCCTGATCCAACAAAAACCCAATACAATCAAAATCAAAACCCTGAGCTACTATACCTAGCCTAATACCTTCTATCCTCAGTCATTTTTCCTGTGATCTATACAGAGAGAGCCCTCTCCTAGCCTAGTAGGGCTAGCTACTTGGCTAAGAGTGGTTTGAGGTTACCTCAGAATTTCCTTTCTCAGCCTGAAGTTCAATCCGAGTGATAACATGTTCTTTAAAAATCAAAGGATTCATAAAAGTCATGTTGAGATGCGTTGGTGTATTCTTTGAAAATTTTGTGTTTTTGAGAAAAAAAATGTGTTACAACAATCTAGACAGAGTCTACTTAGGTATCGTTATATTTATGAAACCAAATGATGCATATCATAATTACTAGAATTTTTTGAACTAAACCAATATGAAAAAACTGCATATTTTGAATATGTTTCAGTCTGCGTCAAGTTTCTCAACATATTAGTTATAAACTAAAAATCTAAAAACTACCCATTACAAACGACGGACCGATGTAATGCAGCATAATTTTTCAATATTTTTTATAGTGTATGTTGGGAGATACAGAATTTTGATTTCACTAAATCATAATGACCTTCAGAAAATTTTTGCACCCATTTTATTACAAAATTAAGTAAAATTAGTAAATATCTATGGAATTCCATAAAATTTATATCTCCTGAAAGTAGATTGAATTCTGCAAATGTGAATCTTGGTTCTGAAAGTTAATTCATAAAATTTTATGGAGTTTAACCATTCCAAAGTTGAAGAAATGTGTCTAGAGCCGAGCTGCAGCATAGTTGCAGACGTTTTAGTTCGGTTGAAATTTTGTAACAGTTCGGCCGAAATTTTTTTGTTGCTCCGTCCCGTTAGTTTTAAGGACAAAAAATTTCTTCCAAACTTTTAATAAAATTTTGGCCGAACTTTTGCTCGAAAATGTCGTCGACTGGGAAAAAATCGATGAAGCCCCTCCAAAAAAACAAATTTTGCAACTATATAAATAGCCGAAAATAGAAACATTATTTCCGCACATTTCTTCATTTGGACTGAATTTGCAACGGAATTTTTTTGGGCTGAATTTAGAAAGGAAAACTTTTGGGCTAAATTTTCAAAGGAAATTTTTTGGGCTGAATTTTCAAAGGTTTTTTGGGCTTAATTTTCAAAGGACATTTTTTGGAGGTATTTTTTAAAGTGACATTTTTTTAGAGGAAGTGTTTTGGGTTGAAATAAATATTTTATAATGATTTTTTAAAGTGAGTTTTTGTCTAAATTTTTAAAGTGAATTTTTTTTGCAAGACTTGGAAGGAAATATTTTGAGCTTCATTTTTAAAAGACATTTTTTTGGCGAAATTTTTAAAGTGTTTTGGGTTGAAATATGTCTTTTGTGAAAAAATTTAAGGTGAGTTTTTTTGAAATTAAATCTTTTGTGATGATTTTTTGAAGTGATTTTTTGTCTAAATTTTGATAGTGATTTTTTTTTGTAGTATTTTGAAGGAATTTTTTTTAGCTTCATACTAAATTATCATGGGAAATCAAAGAAATTGCAAGAGAAAATATGATCGAACAAGAGACCCTAAGGCTCGTAGAGAACAGGGGAGAGAATATTGCAAAAAAATAAAAAAGAAGAATGCTCAAATATTGAAAGGAAAAATCAACCTCAACTAGAAATTGAAGCAAGTATGTAAATGTAAATATTATAAATGATATTAAAATTTAACTAGTGTATTGTGAAACTTAATTTCTATTTGATGAACTAATTTGAAAAATATTTTGCAATGTAAATTGAGAGAGATGTTCCTCATAACATTGATGATGAGATAGAAAATTTTGAAAGAGAAAGTGAAAGATATATTGAACCAATGATTGAAGATGTTGAAAATGTTGAAATAAATTCAAGTGAAGAAATTGAATCACCAGGTATGTATATCTATGTTGAATGTATGTTATTGAAATTATACATATTTATTAATTTAATTATTTATTAAATATGTAAAATCATTTTGTACATTTAATTCTAATATGTACAAATGAAATCAATATCGATGATGAGATGTTAGAAAATCTTGACACTGACACATATGGAGATAAAAAAGTTGACCATGTTATACAATATCGTGTTAAGTGTGTTATTGATATGTTCTTCAAAGATGAAAATGTCGTAGTTAAAGCCGAAATTTTGAGAAGTCTCTTAACATCAAAGAAATTAAAGGAAGCTACGACTTTATTGGGTATTCGAAAATCAACAAAATATTTAAATAAAAAAAATAAAATAAAAAATGAAGGAAAATGTGATACAAAATATAAATAGTGCTCTAAAGCCAATTGGAAGATCTAGAAAAAAAAGTGATTTAGATGCACGTAGAGCAATACAAATGGCAGTGGTTTCATCAAGTACTAAAGATAATAGTTTGGTAAAATATATGGCACAAGCATTAGGGACCTCACAAAAAACTTTGCACAAACATCGAAAATTTCGATTGCAAATAGATGCAAATGATGAACTCGCTTGTTGGATAGTTATTTGTAGGCAACCATACAAAGATAGACTTGGAAAATATGTTAAAAAAATAATATATGAATATTGGATGAAAAATTCACGTGTTTCACCAAAATCAAGGGATGTGATGTGACGAAGAATAGCACGAAATTAGTACAAAGAACATGAAAAACATATCTTGGACACCACTCAGATAGATTTGTTCAACAAGTTAATAGAAGAGAATCGTGAAATTAATGTCTTAATCAGTGCTTTTGTGCAATAGAAACCATGGTATGTTAAACCTATCACTATACGCGACACTTCTTGTTATCATTATCATGTGGAATTTCAGTTATATTATAACACATTCCTTAATTTTGGTAAAACATTTTGGAAATATTCACCTCCCCCTTCCACTATCCATGATTTCATATTTCAAATTATATGTGCAAGAGAAAGCCATGAATTATTTTACCAAAAGAAATATGTTGGTGGTAAAAAATATGATCATTGTGGAAATTTGACTTTATTTCACAACAAATATCTTATTGATATAAATGATCAATCATTTTCCAACATAAAAGTGAAATGGAAGTGATATGAATATATTCATACATGGATTGGTTCAAGTAGTACTACAAGTGCTAAAAGGATTGATTTACAAGAAGAAGAAATTTTTTTGATAGAGTTTCTGAAAATGTTTGAGGCATAAATTTATAAATACACCAAGCATTCCCATAGAGCTTGATAGTAGGACTTTCAATTCAAAAAATCCCGTGATGTTTTTCCACCGGGGACCATTTTTTCAATAGTTGATTTTGCAGAGAATTACACATTTGTTCCAAAAAAAGAAATACAGAGTGATATTATCATTCTAACCAAGTCTCCATGCTTGTCCATATTCTATATAGACACGCTAAAAAAAATGTTGATCATATAGAAAGCACTAGTGAAAATTGACATGTTATTAAATAATATCACTTTTATATCAGTGATGATCGTACACATGATACATATTTTTTACAACATTGTTTTGATTAGATTTATGACTCATTGAAAAGTCGTGAAATAAAATTCAATGAACATTGGATATGGTTAAATGGATGTGCAGGTCAATTCAAATCTTCACGGTCATTCTTTTGGTTGTGTCGTCATATGAAAACCCGCATTAAACATTGTTGGAATTTCTTTGAGATTGTTCATGGAAAATGATAACATGATGGTGCAGGGGCATGTATAAAATGAGCACTTCAAAAATATCAAATGGACCACTCTGCACATCGAATTGTCTCAGATAAACAAGTTGTTCAATGGTGCATCGCTGCACTAAGCCATGAGACTAACTGGTCAAGGTAAGTACGAAGGTATATATATATATATATATATATACAAATTAACTTGCATATATATAGATGTAGAACTTTAATATACATGATCTAATTTTTATTAATTTTCTAATTTTAAACATTATCTATCACAATGATTATCTTTGACTGTATATTGAATAACATATTTATATTCTTGTTTGAATTTTCCATATAGGTTTTTTGGGCATATTGGGGTCCAAGATGTAGATAGATCAATTGGAAATGAAGTTAAAACAACAAAAGGGACTCAAAAATTGCATTCAATTAAAACAAAGGAGTACCAAAATGTGTTTGCATTTGATAAAAGAAAATATAAATGTTTTTTTCATGTTTGCATAGACGACATGGAATCCAATGATATTTGTGAAAACAAAATGTATATAAAAGATTGGCAACATACAGAACTAAATACAAAGGGGAAAATGTCTGTTACAAACTTTGAAGAAATGCAATCAGAGGAGACTATAGTATCATCTGAAGGTGATCAAGTTTCATATCTTGTTAGAGAAGGTAACACTTCAATTGCTTTCAAAAGATAGAGATCTAGAAATACATAATAAAATCAAGTACACATGTTAATTTTTCATGTTAATTATGATCTAAATTTATGTAAGTTTGTTTTATTGTGCATGAGATGTTTTTGTTGTAGTTGCACCTACTAACAATGTAGAAAATGTCAAAGTATTATTTGATGTGTTACACTGAACGAAAGATGAAATTATTGGAAAATTATGATGATAATGGGTATATATATGAAAGAGGGTATATTATACTAAAAAGTTATTTTTTTCCAACAAAATCATCAAAGTCATGATTTTTTTTACTTTCAAGACTATGAACCTGATCTCATAAGTTGTCAATATAGTCACTTTGTGTGCAGCACGCATAAAGTTGATAGAAGTTCAATCAAAGAAAAAATTGAAAATTAAGAAATGGAAAATGTCAAAGGTTGATCATGAACGGATCATTGAAGATGTCATACCATTAGAATTTTTTTGATTGAACCACCCAATAATTTCTTCTCCTTGGATTCATATTTTAGAACTTACAGAACTCAACTAGAAATTGTTAGCATTTTTTTGTGCATTACCAAGTTTTACGTTATTATAATATGTATATTTTATGTTCATGTACAAGTGTTTGAACATGTACAATGTTTTGGCACATGAGCACAACAAGTAATTTATACACGTGTACATATACATGTAGATTCTTTGGTCTTAAACGATTTCATACATTCTCTCGTATGAGCTAGTTAATTTTATGTCATTATTGAAAAATGTATGTATCTAACATATTTGATATAATGCAAATTTTAAGTTATGGTTTTGTTTTAGACATCTAAAGAAAATTATAATATTCATTCTTGAATGAAAAATGTGTGGTATGTGTTTTGTAATTTCCATTTTACTATCAACTAACATCCATAGTATCATTTCTATGTACATTAATGAAAAATGTTGTGTACTCGATATTTTTAGTGCAATTTTAAAATTTTATTGTTGTTTTACACATCTATGTACACCTAGAATTTTATGATTGTTTTTAGATGTACATCTATATGTATGGTATATTAAATAGTAGCCTTTCTATGTACATTAATGAAAAAAGTTATGTACTGGATATTTTTTAATGCAATTTTAAATTTTTATGATTGTTTGACACATCTATGTAAATCTAGAATTTTATGATTGTTTTTAGATGTACATATATATGTATTGTATATTAAAACATTATAAGAATGATTTAAAATGCAAAATGTATGAAATTAATGCAAATTTTCTTTCATTTCTACATATTCATGAACTTAAATATATAATTATTTAACCTGTAATATGTAGAATCATATATGATTGTTTTAAATGACACATGATCATGTGCAAAATGTACCTAAATATCACTTTTAATAGATGTATGCATTAATTATATAACATTCATACATGTTCAAATGCATTTAACATGTACCACATGTGTTTTGTAATTTGCAATTTCAATCTAGATTCATTTTAAATAGCAAATGACAAAACAACTTGAGATTTAAAAACAAAACATTTAATCTAAATTAACAGTATAACAACAAGTCATGATGTATTCAAAATGTAATGTAACTAAATGCATTTATGTACTTTAATCATTGTTGCATATTAATTAACTTAAATATGTATTTAACCATCTATAATTATTTTAAATGACACATGATTATGTGCAAAATGTACACCTAAATATCACTTTTAATAGATGTATGTCCTAATTATATAATATTCATACATGTTTAAATGCATTTAACATGTACCACATGTGTTTTGTGATTGTAATTTCAATCTAGATTCATTTTAAATAACAAATGACAAAACAACTTGAGCTTTAAGAACAAAAAATTTAATCAAATATTGAATCTAAGTTAACATTATAACAACAAGTCATCATATATTTAAAATGTAATGTAACTAAATTCATTTATGTACTGCAATCATTGTTATATATTCATGAACTTAAATATGTAAAACCATAGATATGATTGTTTTAAATGACACATGATCATGCAAAATGTACCTAAATATCACCTTTAATGGACATTTACACTTAATTATATAACATTCAAACATGTTCAAATGCATAACATGTACCACATGTGTTTTGTAATTTGCAATTTGAATCTAGATTCGTTTTAAATAAAAAATGACAAAACAAATTGAGCTTTAAAAACCAAACACTTAATCTAAGATTGAATCTAAGTTAACATTATAACAAATGTCATCATGTATGAAAAATGTAACAACTAAATGCAAATGTACTTCAATCATTGTTACATATATTCATGAATTTAAATATGTAAAACCATAAATATGATTTTTTTAAATGACACGTGATCATGCAAAATGTACCTAAATATCACCTTTAATAGACATTTACACCTAATTATATAACATTCACACATGTTCAAATGCATAACAAGTACTACATGTGTTTTGTAGTTTGCAATTTCAATCTAGATTCGTTTTAAATAAAAAATGACAAAAAAACTTGAGCTTTAAAAATAAAACATTTAATCTAAGGTTGAATCTAAGTTAACATTATAGCAACATGTCATCATGTATGAAATATGTAACAACTAAATACAAATGTAATTCACTCATTGTTACATATATTCACAAACTTAAATATGTAAAACCATAGATATGATTGTTTATGATTATGAAAAATGTACCTAAATATCACCTTTAATAGGAATTTACACTTAGTTATATAACATTCACACATGTTCAAATGCATAACATGTACCACATGTGTTTTGTAATTGGCAATTTCTTAGGTTTGTTTTAAATAAAAAATGACAAAACAACTTGAGCTTTAAAAACAAAACATGTAATCTTGAATCTAAGTTAACATTATAACAACATGTCATCATGTATACAAAATGTAACAACTAAATGAAAATTTACTTCAATCATTGTTATATATTCATGAACTTAAATATGTAAAACCATAGATATGAATGTTTTAAATGACACATGATCATGCAAAACGCACCTAAATATCACCTTTAATAGACATTTACACTTAGTTATATAACATTCACACATGTTCAAATGCATAACATGTAACACATGTGTTTCGTAATTTGCATATTCAATCTAGATTCGTTTTAAATAACAAATGACAAAACAACTTGAGCTTTAAAAACAAAACATTTAATCTAAAATTGAATCTAAGTTAACATTATAACAACATGTCATCGTGTATGCAAAATGTAACAACTAAATGCAAAAGTACTTCAATCATTATTACATATATTCATAAACTTAAATATGTAAAACCATAGAAATGATTGTTTTAAATGATACATGGTCATGCAAAATGTACCTAAATATCACCTTTAATAGACATTTACACTTAGTTATATAACATTCACACATGTTCAAACGCATAACATGTACCACAGGTGTTTTGCAATTTGAAATTTCAATCCAGATTCGTAACAAATGACAAAACAACTTGAGCTTTAAAAACAAAACATTTAATCTAAGATTGAATCTAAGTTAACATTACAACAACATGTCATCATGTATGCAAAATGTAACAACTAAATGCAAATTTACTTCAATCATTGTTACATATATTCATGAACTTAAATATGTAAAACCATAGATATGATTGTTTTAAATGACACTCGATCATCCAAAATGTACCTAAATATCACCTTTATTAGACATTTACACCTAATTATATAACATTCGCACATGTTCAAATGCATAGCATGTACCACATGTGTTTTGTAATTTTCAATTTCAATCTAGATTCATTTTAAATAACAAGTGACAAAACAACAGGTTTTAAAAACAAAACATAATCTAAAATCATCTAAGTTAACATTATATAACAACATGTGATCACATTCCAAATGTAACAACTATCCAAAATTTAAAATAGTTCAATAAAAGCAAATGTAGTTCAACTATCCAAAATGTAAAATATGTCCAAAAATTATATCATGAACAATAAAAACAAATATAACAATGTATCAAGTGTTACAAGTATCAAATTTTATAGAAAAGTAAATATGACACATGTTTAAGTTATAAAAATACTAGATCAAATAAAATGTTGCACGTGCATCAATCAAATAGAGAATTTGGTTGCAATGTATTTTCCAGTAGCCTCTTGAGCCTCCTTGTGCTATCATCTGAAGAATAGGGAACCTACACAACGTATAAACATTAAAATTTAATGTTATAAAATTGAATGAGAATGTAAATCTTCATAAAAAATCAAAATGAAAAAAAAAATCATGCAATACCTCATGTAGTTCCCCCTTCATTGTCCCGTGTTGGACCTAATTGTATATATATATATATGTCCACATGTATAAGAAATTTATATTACATGTATTAAAATTAAAATTTAATGTTTTAAAATTGAATAAGAATGTAGAACTTCAATAAAACAAACTAAATGAAAAGAAAATTAAATTTTCATGCAATACCGCATGTAGTTCCCCCTCAATTGTCACGTGTTGGCCCTAATATAATATACATATATATTTACACGTGTATAAGAAATTTATATTACATGTATTAAAATTAAAATTTAATGTTTTAAAATTGAATGAGAATGTAGAACTTCAATAAAAAAACAAATAAATAAATAAAATAAAAATCATGCAATGCCTCATGTAGTTCCCCGTGTTGGCCTTGCAACAATGCATCCTCACAATAAATTGTACAATATATATATATATATATATATATATATATATATATATATATATATATAAGTTTCAAATGAAAATGCATAAACTAATGCAATAATATTAAAAAAAAAAAGTTAGACAACTTCTTATTCAAATTGTTTGGATGTTCCTATCTCCATCATACACTCTGTTGCTAAAGTCCTTGGAGAACGGAAACAACCTCCACAAACCTAAAATTCAAAAATTTTAAAATTGTAAAATAACTCAAGATCTAGATCTCATTTTTTAATGAAAATTTCACTTCAATTTATAACTTGAAACATAAGTGGAAAATTGAATACTTGTGACAGTGGATTTGGCACATCTCCTAATAGGGAAGAAGATGGTGGTTCCATTGCGAAAACATTGGACTGAATCAAAATATGTTATCATTTAATTATATACATGTGTGTACACAATTATTTCATCATGATACCGATATAATAATATAATAATAATTGTACATCAACATCATGAACTCTTAAAAAACACTAACATTTCCCAACATATCATCTTGATTGCGAGAACATGAACCTTCGACCGTGATATTATCAAAAAATTTGTTCAACAAGCGCGTTAACTGCAGATGGTGAACATATGATACATTTTTGTTAGATTAACATATAAAAATAAACATGTACATGTAAATTACAAATTACATTAAAATATTCACCCTAACACATATCGATCCCATGCACTCTTCCTCATGAATAATTAAGTCCTGCCATCCATTGCAACAATGTGTTGCATATGTTCTAAGCTCTTCAATTCTCATGTTGTCTATCTCATCATCTGTACTATACACAAAGTTAGCACATGCATTCTCTTCTTATCTTTGTCGATTCAGACCAATATAATTTCCACCAAGTCCAATATGAACATTGTTTATGATGGCATCCCTTACTTCTCGACTAATTTGAGAAGTGGCATCCATCTTTGACCGAAAATTTCCACATGAAGAGGTCGGCTTACCAATGGTGGCTCGGGGCGACACAACTTAGCATCACACTTAGTGCACCTACAGTCACATAATCGACCTTTTCCAGGACAAAAAAATTCATAAGGAATGTCATTATAATTGGGTTTCATTCCCAAAAATAATTCTGCATAAATTAATTTTACAAAATAAACATGAACCTCATCATTCCATGGTAGTTTTCCATATGCTGCAAGGTGTCTATCATACAAATAGAAAGCTATAATGGGGTGCTTGAAATATTGCACCTTTGGCATCTTTCTTTTTGGCCCTTCTTTGAAATTAAACATATATTTTTCCATTTCTTTTGTAACTTTGTTTTTAACATCGTCCCATGTATTGGGACCCATTACTATTTCCTTTCTTTTCCTAATCAATTCTAAAAAAGTATCAGTTGTTGTCTCAAGCTTTTTGTAAACATCTACAAGTGTGTTTAAAGAGTGTGTAACTATTTCTAAGCTTTCTCGATTCTCAGCACGGAGTTTCAAAGACAGAATATCTTTCTTGAATTTTGAATAAAGATGTTCACACATTTATAATGTGCATTGTTGGATGCTTGTTTCCCAGGGTAAATCAGGAATTTCAGAAAGATAAGTTGTGGTTGGTGTACAACCTTCTTCGTGAATAACGCGGTCTGGCCTACGTATTTTTCGAGCAACATTTTCACCTTCTGCATCAATATATAAAATTATGTATAAATAAAAAACATGTGAACAAATTTGTACAAATTTGTTTTTTAACTAAAAAAAAAAAAAAAAAAAAAAAAAAAAAAAAAAAAATTAAAAATTAAAAATTAATAATTGAATGACAATAGTATTTAGATTAATGGCCACCTCAAGATGGCTTAGCATCATCATGCCCACCCTGAGATGGTTGAGAACCAGCATGACCACCCATTGATTGGCCACCACCCATTGGTTGAGAACCAACATGACCACCTATTGATTGGCCACCGAGGGAATGTGTACCACCACCCTCACACGATTGTCCACCGGGGGAATGTGTACCACCACCCTCACGCGACGAGAGGGAAGCTTCATAAAAAAATATGAATTTCTAATCAATTAAAAAATACATACATACATATGATTGAGTATATTGCATGAACCATACCACAATTGTGTGAACCATGGTCAGGCTCCATTGATTGAGTAGATACTCTTTTCCTCCAAACTCATAAAAAACGAAATTTATTAAAAATTAATTTAACTCACAAAATTGATAAAAAATAAATTCCATATGTATACATGTATGTACATGGGGATAAAATTATATATTCAATAAAAAAGCAGTTCTACATGTATACATGTATGTATGGGGATAAGATTATATATTCAAATGTCATTTAAAAACATGCACATTTAATATAAATACCATGAACATCCCCCGATCCATGACCCCCCTCTCTCATAGAGGCATGGGATTCAATTGATGCTCGCCTCGAAGAATCATGTGCCAAATGATCATCCTCCATGATATATATATGGATATCTATAGTGGATATCTACAGTTACATAGATACACATAATGTTTAAAGCCTCGAAGAATCATGTGGAAAATGATCATCCATTATATATATAGATCTATCTACAAATACATAGATAAATGATGTTTAAAAAGTTACCTCATGCATTTACAATTAGTTTTAAAATTACTATTTAAAAAAAAAAAAAATAATAATAATAATAATTCAAAAAATTGATCTAATTTAAACAAATGTTGATCACAAACACAAATTATGTAAAACACAAAACTTTCAAAGCACAAATTGAAGTGTAAAACTCACTTTAAACAAAAATTTGTTGAAGTGCTGCACATTTTGAAAATTAAGTACAAAATTTTCTAAAACATGAAGTTCACCAAGTTGTGTTGTGCTTACATAGTGGGTGCACATTTTGAAAACGAAATACTGAAAATTTTATAAAACATGAAGTTCACCAAGTTGTTCTTACATGATGGGAGCACACTTGGTATATAATTGAAAAAAACACATGTTCATTAAAAATGACACATTTATAAGTAAAAAACACACACATATCAAAGATATGTTACAATGTCCATCAATAAATTTGGAGGAGAGCATCTCAACACTAATTCATCTTTGAGATATGAATCATCAATAAATTTTGAAGGAGTGTCTCAACACTAATTCAACTTTGATAGATGAATCTTGAATTGGAATTGCCCCATACAACACTAATTAATCTTTGACAGATGAATCTTGAATTGGCATTGCCCGATATAATAGATCACCAGACATCTTATTAACATTTGCACAATGTCTTATACTAAATGATTGAATTGTCTAACAATATTGTTTGATTTTCCATGCAGTTGTTTTAGCCTCTCCTTCTTAACTTGGTACATGCCTTTCATCTGGTTGCACACAAGTTCAGAATTGATGAAAACTACAATTCCATTTGATCCATACTCCCTAGTTGTTCCCGAGCCTTCTATCAATACAATATAATATTCTTCATTGTTTGTTGTTATTCCAAGTATATTCATTTTCCTTTGAAGGATTTTGTTAGTCGCAATATTGAAAAGCACATATGTAATCATTGCTTTCCCTGGATTAGGATAACAAGAAACATCTACGCATAATGTCTATTTTTCAACCATGTTTAGTGGGTTTTTTTAATCCCTGAAAATATATATATATATATATATATATATATATATATATATATATATATATATATATATATATAAAATGAACATTTATTGCAAATGCCTTAAAGTTTATGGGAGAAATGACATGTACATGGTTTTCAAAAACATTAGGAATGCAATAAAGTATTAAATGAATATTTATTGAAAATGCCTTAAAGTTTATGGGAGAAATGAAACGAACATGGTTTCCAAAAACACTATCAAATGCCTTAAAGTTTATGGGAGAAATGACATGTACATGGTTTCCAAAAACACTAGCAAATGCCTTAAATTTTTTGGGAGAAATGACATGTACATGGTTAAAGTTTATGGGAGAAATGACATGTACATGGTTTCCAAAAACACTATCAAATGCCTTATAGTTTATGGGAGAAATGACATGTACATGGTTAAGTTTATGGGAGAAATGGCATGTACATGGTTTCAAAAAACACTAGGATTGTCCCTACATTTAGCTATAAGTTTTATAAAGGTGATAGACATGTGATTTTGAAAGAATCCTTTCATTTAGCTATAAGTTTTACAAAGGTGATAGACATGTGATTTTGAAAGCATCCTTGTTGTTAAAAAGGGTAAAGGCTAAATTAGTAACAACACATCCTAGCCATTATGGTTGGTTAGGTGATAATGGACCCCTGTGAGGTGATAGACACATTTACCTAAAAATTTTATAAAGGTGATACACATGTGATTTTGAAAGCATCCTTGTTTTATTTTCTAATTGTTGGGTTTCTGAGAAATGACATGTACATGGTTTCCAAAAACACTAGAAAATACCTTAAAGTTTATGGAAAAAATGACATGTACATGGTTTCCAAAAACACTAGGATCATCCCTACATTTAGCTAAAAATTTTATAATTTACTGCCATTGAAAATGAGTAACACCACATCCTAGCCATTATGGTTGGTTAGGTGATAGTGGACCCCTATGAGGTGATAGAAACATTTAGCTAAAATTTTTCTAAAGGTGATAGACATGTGATTTTGAAAGCATCCTTGTTATATTTTCTAATTGATGGGTTTATAAGAAATGACATGTACATGGTTTCCAAAAACACTAGAAAATGCCTTAAAGTTTATGGGAGACAAGAAATATGTCACTGTTTTATCTCCTCTTTATGGGAGATGAGAAAATTCCACTGGTTTGTCCTCTTTATCTCTCATTTCTTTCTAAGGGTTACATGGATCATTTCAGTTTTCCTGACCTTGAAACTCTTTATTTACTGACCCTGAGTCCAATGCATTGGATGTGTAATGATTGTGGCATTCTGATGTTGTTTTTATTTTCTATTAGTGTTGATGGCCTTGGATCTACTTCCCAGTGTTACCATTTGCCAGCTACGTGAAATTTAGATGAACACTCTAATCTAATTAAAGGAGATGTCTCATCTTTTGGAACACTTTGAAAAATGGTTGTATTAATAGATGAGAACATTCATTACATTAAAAAGGAAATTATTTGTAGTTTATATTCTAGATACGAGTCCAATTTTCAAATTCAAGTCCAATAGAATTTGGAAGTACATTTGTAGTTCAACTTCTATGTGGGTATAAGTGCAAGCATAAAAACCTTCTTCTATCTCGTTTTCCTCTGAAGTTTATATTTAATCCAATTATTTTTTTGAAGAGATAGGAATAACCTATAAGGTACTTCAAATCTGAAAGAAAAATTTCACATCAAACCTGATTTGCAAATAAATTTGGATTTTTGCTTTCAACAAAACAGAGGCAGATCCGAGGAAGATCATAAATACAGAGACAGATCAGAGGAAATAATCACTTCATCAGAGACTTGGTTAAGGATATAAATCTATATCTGTGGTTTCAGCAAAACAGAGGCAGATCAGACGCAGATCATAAATACAAAGGTAGATCAAAGGAAGAAATCTCTTCATCAGAGCCTTGGTTAAGGATGGGCCTTCAATTGTGTAAATTTAGGCATTATAAACAGAAGTATTGGTCTGTACAATATGACAATAAAAATGTATGATATGACAATAAAAATGCCATTGGTTGATGGTAAAAATTTTAAACAACAGTAGGTGAATTATTTATGCAGAGTAATAAAAGTTAATTCTCGGTTTTAAAAATATAATTTAGCAATTTAACATAACAATTAAAGCAATTTAACAAAAATTAGAAATCATCTACTCCCATAAATATCATACAATAATTCTAGAGTTTTCTATGTCATATGTCATGTTATTTAGATACCATGGACCAATGCAAAATACGGACCTATGGATATAAGTTAAAGGTTTTTTTTCTTTCGTATCTTCCTTTGTGATGTCCTCTTTATCTCCCATTTCTTTCTAAGGATTACATGGATCATTTAAGTTTTCTTAACCTTGAAACTATTTATTTACTTAATCCGAGTCCAATGCATTGGATGTGTAGTGATTGTGGGATTCTCATGTTGTTTTTGTTTTCAATTAGTGTTGATGGCCTTTGTTCTACTTCCCATTATTACCATTTTCCAGCTACGTGAAATTTAAATTCACTATATAATCCAATTAAAAGATATTTCTCATCTTTTGGAACACTTTGCAAAATAGTTGTATTCATAGATAAGAACTTTCATTACATTAAAAAGGAAATTATTTGTAGTTTATATTCTAGATACGAGTCCAATTGTCAAAGTCAAGTCCAATAAAATTTGGAAGTCCATTTGTAGTTCAACTTATATGTGGGTAGAAGTGCAAGCATAAAAATCTTCTTCTATCTTATTTTCCTCTAAAGATTGTATTTAATCCAAGCATAAAAACTGCAAATCTGAAAGAAAAATTCCACATCAAACCTGATTTCCAAATAAATTTGGATCTATGCTTTCAGCAAAACAGAGGCGGATCAGAGGAAGATCATAAATACAGAGGCAACAAGCACTTCATCAAAGACTTGGTTAAGGATATAAATTTGGATTTGTTCTTTTAGAAAAACAGAGGCATATCATAAATACAAAGGTAGATCAAAGGAAGCAAGCTCTTCATCAGAGCCTTGGTTAAGGATGGGCCTTTAATTGTGTAAATTTAGGCATTGTAAACAGGAGTATGGTCTGTACGATATGACAAGAAAAATGCCACTGGTTGATGGTAAAAAATTTAAACAACAATAGGTGAATTATTTATGTAGAGTAATAAAAGTTAATTCTCGGTTTTATACATGTAATTTAACAACTTAACATAACAATTAAAACAATTTACAATTTAACAATTTAGCAAATATCAGAAATCATGTACTGCCAAAAAGATCATAAAATAATCTTGTATAGTGCCATAAAGATCATACAATAATCTTTTACAATGCCATAAATATCATGCAATTATTCTAGAGTTTTCTATGTCATATGACATGTTATTTAGATACTGTGGACCTATGCAAAAAATAGACCTGTGGATCTGAGTTAAAGGTTTTGTTTTTTTTTGCTATCTTCCTTTGTGATGTCCTATTTATCCCCCATTTATTTCTAAGAGTTACATGGATCATTTAAGTTTTCTTAACCTTGAAACTCTTTATTTACTTACCGCGAGTCCAATGCATTAAGTACATCTTGATTGTGGGATTCTCATATTTTGCTATTATTTTCTATTATTGTTGATGGCTTCAGCTTTTACTTTCCATTGCCATTTTTCATTCTTCTTGAAATTTATATAGAACACTCTAATCCAATTAAAGGCACTCTCATCTTTTGGAACATGCCAATGATTGTGTTCATATATGTAAGAACATTCATTAAATTAAAAAAGGAAATTATTTTTAGTTTATGTTAAATGCCAGTCCAATTGTCAAAATCAAGTCTAATAGGGTGAAGTGTATGTATTTCAACGCTCCTACTTCAACAGGTAGAAGTGAAAGCATAAAACCTTCTACTATGTCATTCCTCTAAGGTTTATATTTAATCCAATTGTTTTATTAGAGGAGAATGAAATCATCATATGAAATACCACAAATTTGAAGAAAAAAATTCCACATCAAACAGTTTTCCAGGCAATGGATATGTTCTTTTAGCAAAATCAAAGCGAGATCGAAAATATCATATATACGAGGAGGTAAGATCGAGCAACAAACACTTTCACATGAAACAACGTTGCAGGATATAAATTTGAATCTATACTTTGACAAAATAGAGGAAGATTAGAAAATATCATAAATACAAAAGGTATATCGAGGAGAAGAAAACAACATCAAAGCAGTTGGAATAGACACAGCCAATTTTCATAAATTTAGAAATTGTAAATAGAATTACATGTCTATGATATGACAAAAAAATGCTATTGGATGATGGTAAAAAAATTAAACGTAGTAGGCCAATTATTTATGGAGAGTAATAGCGTTAATTCTTGGTTTTAAACTGTAATTTAACAATTTAACATAACGGTTAAACAATTTGCAATTTAAAAAATTTAACAAAAATCATAAATCATGTAATGCCATAAAAGACATATGATAATATTTTACGATGCCGACAAGGATCATACAATAATTCCTAAATTGTTTTCTGTAATAGGCCTTCGACATGTTATTTAGATACGGTGGAAGTATGAAAAATATTGACCTATGGATATAGATTAAAGGTTTTTTTTCTTTCTATCTTCCTTAGTGATTTTCATCTTTATCTCCACATTTCTTTTCGAAGGGTTACATGGATCATTTAAGTTTCTTAACATTGAAACTCTTTAAATTTACTTATGAGTCAGCATATTGGATGTATGCAATTGACTTGGGATTCTCATGTTGTTGTTATTTTTATTAGTGTTGATTGTCTTGTTCTACTTCATTACAATTTTCATTCATTGAAATTTAATTCACTAGATAATCCAATTAAAAAGATGTCCCATATTTTAGAACACTTTTCAAAATGGTTGTATTAATAATTGAAAATTATTTATTACATAAAAAGAAATTATTTGTAGTTTATATTCTAGGTACATTACAATTGTCAGAATTTAAGTCTAGTAGAATCGGAATTCCATTTAATGGTTAAACTATGTGGGTAGAGGTACAAGCATAAAAACCTCATACATCTTGTTTTCCTCTAAAGTTTATATTTAATCAATTATTTTGTTGAGAGATAGGAATAACTTGTAAAAGATTCGAGTTTGCAAGGTTGAGAAGCGAGAAAAGGAAGACAATGCATGGCAAGATGAATTTTGTGACCTATTTCTCTGGGGTGAAATTTAGAATTTCCATTAGTCTAGATATTTATCCCAGGAAGAATAACGAAGAAGCCTGCGGCGGGCTCTCGGGCCCATCATGGTCTTCTGATTCCAGAATCACTGTGTTCTGTCGTGACCTTGCACAAAACCTATATTCACTCTTTTGAAAAAACATCCGATGTAGTCTTCGCCAACAAAACAAAATATCGCCTACAAATTGGTAAGAAAATGCACGCATGGAATCCGTTCTCAGCACTTACTAATGATAGAAAAAGGTACTTGAAAATTAGGACGTGTATCCCAACACAAAGTATGTGTGTCTCTTCTACTAACAAATTTTTTTTCTTTAGCTTCTATAACATAATTCCACTTACGGTGACTTACCTCCTTCCTTTGATGTATGTATCTCTTGTGTGTACCTTATTATTCCACACTTGAAGATTCACTTGCTGAACCATATTTCTGTATACTTTCACACACACACACATATATATATATATATAGGTATCTATGTATGAATATTTATCTCTCGGTTATTATATAATCTCGCTTAACTCCTTACTTTAATATAAGAAGTCATTATATTTCTAACATTCGCTTCATAATTTATTTAACATTTCTAACTTATAAAGTATGTGTTTAAACACTTATACTTAACAATTACCTTTTACAATATCTAATCATACCACACACACACACACACACAGAGACACACACACACACACATATATATATAGGCCCTTATGATAAAAATGATGATCTTTGTAAAGTGGTTCATGGTGCTATGACCACTCCACGTCATATAATATCATTCAGAAATGTTTATTTGTGTTATTCATTGCGTGGACATATGTAGTTTCACTTACTTATGGTTAACACTTCATTAAATTTTCTAGATTGACTCCCATGATAGTGTTGGTATGATTATTCCATACGTTGTTGTGTCTATGCAAATCCATTAGTGTACGTGTGCATATTTAATTCAATAAATTTATTCTCATTTAAAACCTCACAAGATATCATTTTTTAATCTTAAGACGGGACTCCTCCACTACCTTTGAGATTAATTTTCTTATGCGTATGCGTACTACAACGTACGTACGATTTAGGGTTTGTAGCTTATGGTTAGTTTATCTATAGTGAAGATCACTTGATAGTGACAAGTGTAGCATCGGATATGGTTGGGGGTTTATCATACACGTTTCTATTAAATCACTTCAAATTTCCTCTTCATTCTTCTACGAAATTTTCCCTTTCTGAAATACGTTCTCGGTTAGAAAATCAGCAGCAAACATTATCCATGCATCTTCAGAGTGTTTCGCTACTTCAACCTCAGCGTTCCATCTAGTAACTCCCGTTGTTCTCTTCATAAATTTTTATTTTTAGTCTGTGGAATTGGAATTAGTTTCTTCTTGAATTTGTTTGAAGTCCTTCTCTACTTTTGTACGTTAAAATGAATTCGTTCCATGGTTCTTAAGCAATGCATAGTAACTTTTGTTGAATTACAAATTCCATACCACAGTAAAATTCTATTTTACTTGCTCTCGATTAATATTGATTTTGGGGGGAATTGCTTGTATTTATCGTATCATTTTCATAGTTAAACCTTTTTTCTTCTTAAACGGGGTTTTGATTTATTTCAAACAAGTGAAGAGGATATGTAGTTTTCGTTTTACTCGATTGGGATAGATAATTTGGTTCTTTTTTGTCTCGGTGATGTGATTCATGAATGGTAAATATTCTAGTTAGAGCACATATATGAAATATCATTACGCCGAGTTACTTAGTGTAAGGTTGTTGATACGTTGATTTATATTTCCTCTATGACTAATTTAAGTCCTAATTATTTGATTGCGAGGTATTCGTTCTTCAGCTGAGTTTCCATTAACTGGTTTATAGCTCAATTTGTATTCCATGCTAGTTCGGGATTCCTTTATCCATTTACGGAGTTGGTAAATGTTTCAATACATCGACTTTGAGGATCATATCTTTGCTTAGATTTATGCAGTACGTATAGTGCTAACCTACTGGCTATCATTGTGCATTAGTATATGTTAACCCTCTCATTCTCCTCCTGAGTTCAACCTAGGACTATTTAATATTTAATTGGTCGAGTTTCAATGTTGACTGAACTTTCCAGTTTCCTTCCTATTTTATACTGCTACTCTGGTTAGTTTTATGTTACTAAGCAGAATTTACATGCTCGCCTCGTATCATATATCTCATAGGGAGTCGATATATGTATTTTCTTCATATGTGGATTAGGTATAGGCCTAGTGAATGTGTAATTATTAATGATTGATTCCTTATTTTCTAATTTCATACACGACATTGTTTAATGGAATCATACTCATCGATAATTTGATTTATGGCACGAAATTATATCAAAATTATTGATAAATTTAATATATGTATGTTACGATTGTTTCAGTACAAGGTCAAATAAAATTTCTTTAAAATCCCTGCAGTTTAAATGTTGAAAAATACATATATGTCAAAGTAATATGTAGGAACTCTCACCTTGATAGTATAATCACATCCGATTATCACGAATAGGTTGAATTATATTATTTGGATTTTAATTACCTTGAGATTATTTTATAAAGGCTAGGTTTTTGTACTTCAATTTACATATTAGTATATAAATGTGAAAATACTATTAATGAAAATAAATTTATTTAATGGTTATGGATTGTTTCAAGCATACCTTGGATATCCTCTATCTGTTAAATAATGGATCAATACCGCTTCATAACTCTTTAGGTTTAAAATTTCATTACATTCATAAGTTTAATAACATGATCCTTCCTTTGCATGCAATGAATCTTATTCTCTTATTTCTATCTTTAGAAAGTGCATATACATGTGTGTTATAAATTTGTGTATTATACTAGATCTGATTAATAGAACCAGAAATAAGCGATGCGATTTATTGCAAAAATTTTCTAGTACCTATTTTGGTGGGAGAAATTTTCTTTAGGATATATTTTAATTTACTTACATCTTTAATGGATTCTGTAATTATTATTCCCACAGGAATTCTTATTCTGATTGAATTAAAGTTTCTTAAGCTAGGTATTTTCTTATGGATTACATTCATAGCGATTGACTAACTTGATATCAAAAATATATTTCTTGTTCATCTTATTTAATAACAAAGAAATGATTAAGTTACATTATACTTAAATTCTAGGGAATTATTTTATACTATCTCACAGTCTAAACCACCCAATGGTTTAGAAAATTGGGTCAAATATAGTTCTAAATTTATTCTACTATACAACAATTTAGAAAGTTATTTCTTCATTCAGTTCTCTTAAAAGTAAGGAATTTCATAACACAGCAATATGACTCTCAGCATAGCCACCACCAAAAATTTTTCACTGCTTTCTAACAACATCTAATTTAATTATTCATAAATTTGTGTGCATACCATACTGTGATATTGATTAACAACTAACCAAGTTAATATTTGCTCCACGAACTCACCCACAGTGAGATCCTGCAGAAATAGGACTCCTTGTCTGTTTTGGTGTAGCTTGTTACTAGCTTATGCTCCCAAAACCTATTTCATCTTCGTCCAGAATTATAGGATGCTTTTATTTTTTTGTTTGCCTAGGCTTCCCTTATTTAGGGACTTTAAAGCTGCTTTCTACTTTCGACTTTTTGCCTCTTCCCAACTACTCTCACATCATTGGAAATTTAGATTTCTCCTCAAAAATATAAATTAGAAATAAATTCTTCCAAGGCTTTTTGAAATATTTTTAGGAAAGTCTTATAACCTCTTTCCATACCTGGTTCAACAAAGTGATCCTAAAAATCTCATTTTGGTCGATATACTGATATTTATTTATTTTTCATAATTAAATAATTAATTACATTCACACAATAATTATCATTGGGGTCCACTCCCCTTTTGGACTGAAGTTCAAATGTGTAATTTTAAAACATAAAACTAGGAATTATTTTAAATTAGAATGCTCGTTGGTGGTGGTGCTTACTGAAGTTGAATACATTGATAGGATAGGAAGGACCTTTAGATTCTATCCTAATAGAGAATATTCTTCATTCGTAGGTTAAAAACAACCCGAGGAACAACCCGATATACAACCTATTCACACGAATGGTGATATCATAAACTCTGCAAAACCCAGTATATATTCCTATTAGGTTTAGTGGTCTAATGACAAAACTTCACCTAACAAAGGATATTAAATGGAATTTTCTTAACTACAAACTTATATACAGTCTCTCAAGGGGTAAATTTCATTAAATATAGTTTAGGAAAGAGGGTTAGAGATAGGTTTAAAGAAGATTAGAAGTTAGGGTGCTTAGCAAGTTAAGTGACGGAGAAGATGGAGCCAAACCAAAAATAAAACCTTCTTATTCCAAATGAATTATTCTCCAATTCAATGACGAGGATAAAAAAATGGGTGATAAATGATCCTAAACTCTCTGATGAAAAAATGGAATGACAAGGATCTATTTAAAAACAAAATCAATATCACTGGTAAACTGGAAAAGGGAAATAACTGCTACATACATGGAAATTTGAAAAGACTTATATATGAATAGAAATATCCAGGCCACATTAATAAATCATGATATCCAATGTTTCTTTTCACAATCAACAACTAGCATAATAAAATAAAATGATTTCGGGGATGGGGACTAATGCTTGATGATCTCGCTTGAAGTTAATATCGATTGTAGAATATATCTTAACATGCTGTTTGGATATAAATGACCAGTAGCACAACAGACCATAGATTTTCAAAGAATAATACATGTAATTGACGAGGAGATAGAGCCCATTGTGGAAAACGAACGGTGGCGGGGGAGGGGGGAAAAACGAGCACGCTAGATGATAGCCAGGAGGGAACCCCGGTCTCCGCCCAGTGCACAAACACAAAAAAAATGAAACTAAGTTAAGCGGAAGAACAAGCATGAAGAAAAAGAAAAAAAAGACCAATTTCACCAGGATCAATGAGATCTGCATTACCTTTCTCCCACCATTTGGTCCACCTGGTGGAAAATCATTCTTCAGAAAAAAACACACCTAAAGAGCCCCTAAAATGGTCATATGACCATCTTTGCTCTCCATGGTGGCATATGCTTTAAAGCACTCAAGAAAAACTGTGGGTGACAGGGCCTATGTTTATAACAAAGTTATTAAAATTTTAAACATTTAAGCTTGACATCATTTAACTGACTAATTAAACAGAAATTTTATTGTTGGTTTTACAACTACAGCTTGTCTAAGTTCTCCCTTTGTCATTCAATGTTAACAGCAACAGGTTCGACGGCGTGACTTTAAAATTTTAAGTTAGTGGAAAATCAAATTTTCAGTTAACGTTTAACAAAAATGTGGCACTTTGTAAAATTTCTTAGTTAATAAATAATAATTATATTCAGGAGAGATATTTAAATGATTTAAATTTTAATATAAAATTTATATCTATTTATGTTCAATGTAATAATATCCCAATAAGCTATAAATAAATATTCTCCTGTAGTATTTTAAAACTTAAGTGTGAGAAAAAACTTCTCTAGGTAATTATACGGTTACTTGCAAATTTCACAATGTCAGCACTCTAAAATACTCCTTTATTGTTACATAGGTTAATGTATATAACTACTAAACCTTAACATTTGTATAACATAAGCATTTCTTTATATTTTATGAAAAGTGTCTGTAACCTGATATGAAAATTGACATTGTGACAACACTAATGTCAATATATAATTATTTTATCTTGTTTTAAAATTATCCTATTCTACAATTGAATGGTTTGCAAAGATTCATTCTGATTGTGTTTAATCTAGCATGATAAACAATAAAGACTTCCTGTTATTGGTACTTGGTATAATAATTTGATCCATAGGCCATTAATCCCTTTTAGGATTTGAGGTTGGCAGGTGGAAAATACACATAAATCTGCCAATCCAGTGTTCAATCTTGCTTGAAAACCTGGGTAGGGTATGCTCTACCCAAACCCTCAGCATTATTACCATTAGCGCTACCTAAGATTGCGCCCGGCTATGAAAATGTTGGTGCTATTTAAGGATGCTATCTCTTGCCATGTTACATGTGTAACCTTCAAACCTATTGTGCACTTCCACGATGAAAATTTAGCTACTTTAAATAGTGAGCATTCATATGTTGATTACTACTTGTAAGGAGGCCACATCTGTTTTATTAGCAGGAATTCTGATTTTCATCACAGAAAAAATAACTACTCGTTGTCTTAGTTTTATACGCAATAGAATGAACACAATAGGAAACATTCTTCTAAATTAAAATTCAATATCATGGTCTTCTGCCTCTGTTATTAGTTCTCATTCTTTTTATTTTCTTTGTTTTCTAAATTGTAAACTTACCCAATTTTGTGATTGTATAGCACACCTCTCTACTGTCTTTCACATCCAAACGTCATCTCCCCAGAGGTTTTCAACCTTCAGTTTTATTCTCCATGCTACTTGTGGGTGATATTTCCACGGAATGTCTTTGTAGTAGCATTCTCTTCTTTATTTTAAAGGGTGGACGGGTTTTTTAGTTTTCGGTTGTTTGCATAGTTGGTTTAAATAAAGGGTTTAGGCTCAGGGATTTTCCAAAACCACTGGTGATTCCCTCATTCCTAAGGGGTCCATGACGCTTTTTTCTTTTAGAGTCATAACTTGTGAGATGTTCGATGTTAAAAATAAATGGTGCCATTTCCATAAAATTCCCCAAGTAAAGCAGCCCCTTTTCCTTTCGTATAATTAAGCAGTGAGACCCCCGTTTCCGTGGGATAGAATGTCTCTTTGTTTAACTTAATTTATGAATATAAATATATGTACTGTGTTCATTGTTATGAATGTAAGCAATTCTCTTTTTTCTTGGAGAAACATTTAATATAATGGATTGCACACAATTCCTAGTTTGTTTTGTTACATTTCTCTACTTCTGAAGCACATATATATATATATATATATATATATATATATATATATATAAATAATTTATTGTGGTTTAGATTTGGTTGTATTCTCTTCCACTGTGGTTGTATCGCTTTGCATTACCATCCAGTTCTTTGTTAATAATGTATTGAATCTAGACTTGCATTCTGTGTAGTGATAAATATTTGGATTAATGTATTTCTGGTTGGTCTATCTAATGAGGTTAGTAATCCAGTGTTTTATTCTATCTAATTCATTCATCTGTGCATATACATTATGTATGTATTTCTTTATCTATGTTCTTTATTGTGTGAATGATTCTTCATCAATACTTAACTATTTCTGATTCTGAGTGGATAAACAATCATTATTAATTGTATTTACTAGACATACAAACTATGTGGTGGATTTCTCTCATCCTTTTTGGTTTGCTTTATAATTTTTCTAAGATTTGAATCTAACATATTAATATTTATTAATTCTCCATTAATCTTATTTGAATCTTTAATTTTTATAAATTCTGTGTAATTCTAGGGTGTATATTTTCTAGAATGCGGGTCTCTTGGCTTTACAATTTTTTAGGGTTAACAAGATTCTGGATATTCTTTGATGTAACTGGTGTTGCCTGCGTGCTTGCTAATTAGTTACTATCTAACTGCTGAATTTTAAGAATAAAAAAGGAATTAACAAAAATATGGTATCCAGGTTCATTCTTATGGGTTTTCCTATAATAAAACAATCATGTATAGCTAAATTACTTTTAATTGCATTACTCAGCAATGTGTCAATTTTCCGTGTTCTGGAAAATAAATAAACACAGACAGATATTATTACTGGGTTTCAAATACAGCCATCATGGTAAATCTTGGTGAAAATGTCAAGGATGCTCCACCTATCCCAATGGGGATGGTTAAATGGAAGTGTCCACCAGCCCACCTACTGGAAAAATGGTAGCATTACCATTAATCTGGTTCTCTACTAAACGGACCTTGCTATCGGGTGGGTATATTGAATCTGGAAAGAGTTCCACTAGTTTCCTTTACCAAGCAAATCCTTGGCAATCTAAATTTATTCCCATCTAAGGTTGGCATTATTTCTTATGTATTCTCTGAGGTTGAAACCCTCTTCTCCCTCTAGATCATTTTATGTTGAGAGTAAGATAAATAACTAATTGATTAATTTTGTAGTGGTTCATTGTATTATTCTACAGGACCTATCATCTTTATTTTTCTCTCTTATGTCCATTTCAAGGTTAAATAAATTTAAAAACCAAAGTATTACGATATCATATATTCTTACTATACTATTAAATTATAATCTGTTCTCTTCAGTGTGGAGGTTTCTTCTAGTTTAATCTGGTGTAATGTAATATTTAGTAAGTCATAGTCAAATCTAGTATTCTAAATGTACAAAGGGTTACATCTTCCCCCCTTAGGTAGAACACCATCCCAGGTATTATTAATGTTCTATCATCCCCCCATTCACCTCTGGGTCCAAAGTCTTCTTCACCCATAACTTGGGTGATGAGCTCATTTCCATGAGAACATTTCTCTTTCATCGGTGTGTGCAGGTATTTATACTAGGAACTCTGGTCTGGTTTGACTGTGGTATATTTGTTTCGGTTGGTTAAATACATTTTAATACGATGTAACTAACAAATTTTGATTACCTTTTACATTTTCCATTAGTCACATTTGGATTAAACCATATCACTCGGAAAGTGATGAAACACATTGTGGAATTTTGTATGCTTCCAGTAAATCTGTCGATAATCAATATGATTCTGTGATCCAAAATGGAAGGATACAATAGCGAGGTGCTAACTGCAGGTAGTCCACATTAGGTACTCTTTGGGCTTAATTTGAACGCCAACGCGTACTACACTAAATTCTAGTATGTCCATTTTTTATCCTCATAGACCTTCGCATCGATCTTCTGCTTTCCTTTAGGTCGATTGAATATTTTTTCTGCATTCTATTTCCTCTGACATATCTACCCAAGCATTAATTTATTTTTAATTGTCATTCCAATTTTATGGGTGTTAAAACCTTCTTCCATATAATGCTAAAAGGGCTCATCTTGACTGACTGCATTGGTACCATTTTTATACACAAAATCTACTCAAATGTATATACTCTTCCTTTTCAGTTTTTTCATAATGGTACATCGACATATCTTCTAAAGCTTGGTTTGTAATGATAGGTTTTCACGTTGGTTTTACTTCAGTTGGTATACGTCTTGAATTGTGTTGATTCTAATCTGGTGACAAATGTTCTAGATTAGTGAATTTCACATGTGATCCTAAATCACCATTCTGCGAGTTCATCTTGACCTGAATATCTCTTTCATAAAAATATCAACAATATGTACTACCTTGTGTTGGGTTAATACAGGAATGAAATAAGTTGAATTACTAATTTATCCATGAAAAATATAGTTGAAGACGTATACTTTTTCTACTCAATCACCCATGATAGAGGTGATCACCTCAATAATTTCTGGTATGATACTTGCGATTGGTTACAATAATTTTGGGTCTCATGTTAAAACTTTACTTGTTGACATTCCATGCATCTAATCAAACTTGTAGTAATGTCGCCATACATTATGGGCGAAAATAATTTATTCTTTTCTTCAGAAAAATTTCCTAGTATGGGGTGAACAGTAAGGCCTTCGATGAAATTCATCCAGTGTTTACACACAACAATTCTAATTTGGATCTACACTCTTCTCGGAAGGTTAATAATTGAATTTTATCAATCTAAAATTTGAGATTGACTTCCTTTCATCTTTTTGACAACACTTACGGTGGTACTCACAGATCTCTCGACAAAAATTCCTTCTCGACTCTTGAAAATTAAATTCATTTGATTTATTAATGAAATTCATATATACAATGTATTTTCTACTTAATGAATCTACGAAGCAATTTTTACTTCCCTTTGATATGTTGAATTTCAAATTGATATTTACTTCAAAGGCATTACATTTATCTCCATTAAGGGTGATTCACTTAAAGTAGTTGAGTGAAAATACGATATTGTGTTTTCCTTAAAAATATTTTCCCAGTGGTGCCTCGAAATTTTTAATGCATGGATGCCTTAGTGTTTTCAAGTCGTAGGCCAAATACCTTTACTCATAATCTTTAAAAACTTTCATGGCTCGTATGCAATCACCTTACCTTCTCAGGTTAAAACTTCCCCCACACCTTCTTTGTTCATAAATACAAACAACAAACTCTTTGTTTGTGTTTAAAATATTAACACCTAGATTTGTTGTTAATGGTGCTTTGCTTATTCAAAATCTACGAGGCTTCTCTGTCGATTAAAAATCTCTTCCTTTTTTCGCTAAAAATGTAATCTCATATGAGATTATTGAAAATCCTTTATAAATCATTAGTAAAAGCTGACCAGACCCATAAATGATGTATATACACCATTTTAGACCTTGTTTATTCCATGATGGTTTGTATATTTTCCGGATCAACCAATATCCCATATAATGATATAACATGGCTATCTTTGAATCTGGTTCTTAGTCACATTTTGTTGAATTTAGCATATAATTGATGGTCTACACAAAACTTACCAATATTGTGTGTACGGATGTTTTGTATAATTTCTTCATGGTCTTAGAGTGAATCTATATGTCATCTATAAAATACGTAAAGTATCAAGAAAATGATGAAAAATATCATGCATCGGGCTCATAAATGTGGCGGTGAATTGGTTAATCCAAACAACAACACCACAAATTCATAGTGTCTTGTATAGGTTTGGAATGCTTTTACATACATCCTCTTTTTTTGATACGATGATATCCAAACCCTAAAATCAATCTTAGAAAAAACCTTTTCTCCTTTCATAGTCGAATATATCTTCAATTCATGGTAGAAATTGTTGCCTTTTCTTTTAATAAATTTATTGAGTCGTCAATAATCGATGTACATGTATAAGGTGACATATTTCTTTCTAACAAATAACATTGGTACTCCCGGAGAATGTGTTGGTGGTATGTAACCTTTTTCAATAATTCTTCAGAGAAATTTTGCATTTTTAGGCTCAATTAGCTCTGGGTAACTCATATGCTACGGATCTAGCAGATCTGGTGCTACGGTAAACTCAATGGTAAAATAAATATCATGTTTAGGATGTAGTCTGGGCAGCTCTCAAAATAAATTCTGATTCTAAGACCACCGGTATAATTCCTCTATTCCGGTAATATTTTATTTTGTGACTGGAGTATCCCCTTCTCCACAGCATATATCCTGGAAACCAGCCTGAGACACCACCCGGCTGCATAATAGTAATGAGGCACATAGCACACTATGCTTTTATACAACTCACATTGGATCATTATCTGAGATAATTGATAGTTTTTTGTTTGCGGGTCTACTATTGTTGTTTGCTATAATTGTCACCCAAGTAGTAAATCCTTGACTGCACTTGTATGGTGTTCCAGTTCCACATTTATCAATTCCTCTCCCCATCTCTGATCAAGCATATTTGGTACACAACATTGCTCTTCTCCCAGTCCCCACCAGTGCTTTGTGTTAACAGGACTTTTAAATTTGGGTTTTAAAAACATTTCTACTACCTCGGGCTAACATAACTCAAAATGGCACCTGAGATCTGCTAAAATAGATATAGGTAGTTTGTGTGTCTTGCTTCTAGTTCCACCATTGAGGGATATTGGTCTCTTGCTGATCCTCAGTACCAAATGTGATGTAACAGGGCTTACAATATACTTGCCATAGTAGATGCTTTAACCTTAGGTTATCCACATGCCATGTTTGCGATGGTTGTTTTTGTATTAATAACCTCCCATAGCCCCAACAACTGCCCCCGAAAATGGTTTCTTTGCTTACTTTTTTTCTAGTTTTAAACTTCATTGAAGCACCAACCTCCTTGGCTTTTTTACTTCTGCCATTTCTTACCGCGAAGGTACGACACATTCTCTAGGGTATGGAATTTGGTATTTTGGATGCTAAGTGATTTTATTTTCCTTTCATAGGAAAAAATCTTACCGCTATGTTACGCTGCGTTATACGATAACATATATGAGCCTTCCATATTGTATTATCCATAGTTCCCGAAATGTAAAATCATTTGCTCCATCATATATGCGAGAAATCCATTTAAAGATAATGCCTTTGCATTCTTTCTGATATATGGTACATGTCTAAACAAAGTAAAAGTACAATATACTCACTCCGCCATTGATTATCTCAAACACCGTCATAAAAATTCCCTGAATTTTTTTATCTTAAAAATGGCACAGTTGAGTACTTACTCTTGAAGAAACCTTTACAATCTTCTTAAGTTATGTTTTGTTCCTCGATTACATACGATTTAACCTCCTCCCCACCACGGGGTAGCCTTCCCTCATAAGTGGTAAATAGCTAGTCTAGCTCAAGATTTCTATTATATGTAAACTTGGATGTGTTTTTCATTTGAAACACCAAAGCACGACTGCTTCTTTACTTATGCATCAAATAATGGAGGTTTGTTTGCTAGAAATTCTCCTTCTAACCCCATTTATCACTACCCATTTCTCCTAGGTTGGCTATTGCTGATTCCTCTCCTCATTATACATTACCTTGGTCACTCTTCTTGGTGTTACTGAATTCTAAATTATTTTCCATAAATTGTTGTTTCTCCCTTGTACCTCGAGTCTTGTTAGCAGAGCATGGCGATAATCCTATGATTTTTGCCTATGAGACAAAATTTCTGGGAATGTTTTCTTGTTCATGCATCAATCTCTCATTTTATTTTACTGTACGCTCCATTTCAGATTTTATGTGTTGGATGGTTTAACAACCTTTGTGTTACTCTAATGCTCTTCTAGTAGTTGTTTGTTTTATTTTTTCTCATTGACAGTGTGCCACATTTTATAGGTTCACTTTGCGGCATCACAGTATAAACTAGTTCTCATAATATATATTGACATATGACTCTAAATCCCCTTCTCATTGTGACAATTCCTTCATATCCCTTTTGCAATAATATATGCATGTGCGGTGTCCATTAAGGTCTCGATGTAGTGACTGTGTGCTCGATACCAAATGCAACACCCATTAATGTTGAACTATAATTTTTTTTCTTTTTATCTGAGTAAGTGTCTTCATTTACTTAGATTTAAATGCAAGCACTCCTATTATACTCTTTATATTACATAGATTAATGTGTATAATGACAAAACGTTTAACTTTGTATAAGAAAATAATTTCTTTCGATTTGATACGGACATATATATTATAATTAACAAGTTTGACATGTGTACACAATGTTGATTATTGATTAAGGGTTATTAAGTATACTTATTTTCATACACGTTCATTTTCCTCATAATAATTCATTACTAATATGTCTACTTCCATTTTAGGATAAAAGGATCTAAACTCTATCGTAGTAACTCAGTAACACGGGTTTCGCATTACTATGTTAAGGTTCTATAATTTTCCCACATGCATTTGCTAGCACATAGTAGATCCACATTTAACAAAAAAATAATCATCTACAGTTAAATTACTTTCAACATTTACATTTAATCGATGTTCTTCCTTAATTTTCGATATTTCTAAAAAATAAATAAACATGAAAATACACATATTTTGGTTTCCAAATATGTTATCTAGCTGGTAAATATTAGATGAAAATATCAACGAGAAAGATCCTACACTACGATGAGATTGTGATTACGTCCCAGTGCTCCCCACTGAGACCTACTACTAGAAAACAGGCCAAATCTTCTCAGCCTTAATTCTCCTCTCACGGTTATCGGGGAACAGCTTCTACAAACTATCTGGCATGAGTACGGAAGAGTTCCACTAGTTTTTATTCTGACTGTGGAATCTGCCCAATCTCCATTTGTATCGAGTTGGTGTTCTTTACCTCTTATGTTTCATCGAGGGTGGAACATCTTCTGCTGCACGAGATCCGAGATTGATCTCAGGGAGAAGTAAGGCACTGAGATCTCTTGACTTTCCTCTCTTACTTTATCTCAAATTCTTCATTTTATTTAAAAACCAAATATTAATTAATCATATGTTCACATACCTAACACTATTCAAAATCATAAATTCATTCTTTTAATTAACCAACTTATTAAAATTAAATATAGTTACTATTTCATAATATTTAATAACTCATAATCAAATCGAGAATAGATCGGTAAATACGAAGGGTTACAACAAGTAGTGCTATTTTACGGTTTGGCCCTTTTTGAATTAATAATTTTACGCACGGAAATCTAGGTTACGGAAGCGACTTTCAAGCGTGTATCTGTTTATGCATTTAAATGAAATTTAAATAATGAAAAATTAAGGTTTATATATATATATATATATATATATATATATATATATATATATATATATATATATATCAAATGGAAATAGAGGAATGATTTCTAGTTGCAATTTGTTTTCAAATTTTCACTCTAAATTGTATGTCAAGATATTTGATCCTTGTATGCCCAAAATAGATCTATATTAGTACAAAACGTTCATTAAAAAAGAAAATCTAGAAAATTAAAGAAAAAAATTCCTTCCTTCACGATTTCCATTTTCTTGTCTCAAGCTGACCTTTATTTTGTTACCATTTAATTTCATTTGATTGTGACTATCATAATCAATTCACACATGAAAGTTGAGAGAAATAAAAAAGAGTATTGTGGCGGAAAAACTCATGAACGAGGTCACGAATGAGTTAAGCATTATGATGGATACATTGATGGATATATTGTTGGACTATGTAAGGCGTATTGAGGCATATTAAGGAGTAGTAATGTGTTTATTCTTATTTTGATTTTTCTTTAATAATAATAAGGGTTATATAGTAGCTAGTGTTTTTCATATAGTTTAAATGTAATTAACTACAGTAAAAATAATAAATTCAAATTAGTATTAAGGTTTGGAATTGGGTTAATTTAGATTCTAGTGATTGGTAAATTGAGTTATTTGGATATTTGTAATTCAAAATTATTTATCATGTTTTGAAAGTAATAGGTTGTGAGCCTATGTAACATGTGTCGTTAACTTCACTTCAGAGTAACAGGGAGTTAAAAAGAACTATACAAGTTACTCATGGGTAACTATCCATTCACTATTAAATATTCATACTCATCATTGTAGAATGTTTATAGTCACTTCGCATAACATAGGGAATAAGAATAGTAGAAACATCACCCAACCATTGAACATACGTGCACCAATACATTAACATAATCTTTTGTATGATGCTGCTTTCCACTCATTCATTGACCTCGGCATGAACATCACATACTCGTATAGACATCATAACAGAAATGAGACCCAACATCATCAGCCAAACTGTGTCCCAAATCCCATCATTTTGAATACCCAATACATACATAGGCTTGCGTGGTGAAAACCATCAACGTTTAATTTTTTTATTAAATGCTCATGCGGGTGATCAGCCCCCTCCTCAAGGGCATATAAGGGAGACTAATCACTCCATACATCATTTATAAATCTTATAAGAAAATATACAAATATCTGGCTTCAAAGCCATTATAATAAATATGATAACAGAATTACCCACTAATCTTCCATGTCTTCATGTCTTGATCGCGTGGATAACCTCTAGTGGACCATTATTTGTTGAATAATCTTACGACTGCTGCTCTTGTGAACCATAATCATTTACCTTGTTGATTTAAACATAATATTTTCTTTTGTCTGGGTCACCATCATCACCCTTCTAAAGATGCCTTCAACACATCGTGATGTTAAAGTTACGCAAAGTATTAATAAACCATTTTATATATCTATATTAGAGAGCTTCTCCATCTATCTTTTATATTCATGACATGAGTAAAATACTGTAACTTATTCTCCTTTAACAACACATACGCATATGTGCTGGTTATAGTAATCACATTAGCAATGTTTCTCTGCGCAAGCACACATTCTGCAGGGTGTGCTCCATCTCCCCATCATTTCTTTTAAATAAATTGATATATCACTTACGTATTCGTGCATGTAGGTTATATAAATTTAATCGAAAATAGATAACCATAGCTATTACACTTTTAGTGCATGGAATGCAAGCTAACTATAACAAATGTACTCCCATGCATGAAAATACATATAGATTCAAAAAGTCTCCCCAAAGGATTGCCCTGATAGAGCATAGCTTCATTCACGAGTGTTAAAGAAAATCTCAACACAAGTGAGCATGCAAACATATGTTTTATTTTCTGTAAAACTATGCAATTAATCATACAAATACATGTCTTCTTTTTTAAAGATTATACCAAGAATCATTTCCAATGTAGTTTAATACAACATGCTATATTTCCCTGTAACACCCCCAATTCATGTGATTGCATTTTAAAGTTAGATACTTGAACTTTACATCCTAAGGGGAGTGGACCCCAAAGGATAATTATTTTGTGAATGTAATTAAACATTTAATTGAGAAATGAATAAATTATTGTGGTGCGGATTGACCAAATGAGATGATGAGATCACTTGCTAAATCTGAGAATGGATGAGGCAAATATTTCCATGACCTTTCAAAAATCCCTTGAAAGTAAGTTTTAAATTTGAATTTTTGAGGAAAATGCGGAACACAATGATGAGAAAGTAGTTGGGAAGAGGTAAAAAATTTGGAAAAGACGAGGAAGAAAAACGCAAAAAGCTTTGAAATCCCTAAGTGGAAGCCTATGGCAAACGGAAAGGCATCCTGCAGAGATGCAGGCCAACGAGTGGAGCTGTACTGAAGACATGAAAACAAATAGTTATGCAGCCACAGTTAGGGGTTGATGCATTGCAAGGTGAATACTAGCTCGGGGTGAGTTACGGGAGACATAAGAACTCTGAGTTGGGAGGTTGGTCTCTTGCCTGGTGTTGTGTCTACGAGTAAAATTGTCTTCTTTTTTAGTATGGTATGAATTAGCTACTGTATAAAAACAAAACTTGTCTCTAAGGTATTCAATTTTACTAGTCTATAATCATGACGATAACACGAGCAATTCTGTATAGTTGTGACCTGTAAGGGTAGAATCACGAAGGTTAAACCCGGGATTGGGTTAAATGCGAAACAGTTCCTTCGGAAAAGTTGTAAGTGTTTTAATACGCTTCATTTCTAGCATAATTTTATTTGACTACATAGAAAATTGAATTCGTTGTAGTATACACGAACAATAACGGAGTGATGAGCTAAAATTTATCTGTTGTGAAAGAAACGAATGAGGCACTCAGCAGGCAAACCTCGAGTTCAATAAAATTTTTTGTTCGTTCCGAGGAAATTAAATGGTCTAAAACAACGAGGTTGTATATAGAAAATACATAATTTAATAGAGAAAGTTAAAATATTAATAGAAAAAAAGAAGTTATCGGGGGACAATGGCCTCATGGAACTACTCTAACATCATAAGCAACGAGAATATTTATAAGTGCATAAGTATGATTAAGCGGATTGAAAACATAACAAAGGGGTAAAAAGTAAGTGTACCTGTGATGCTCCAGTAACATTTATACCAACGCCTACTACATGACAGGGAAAAAGAGAATGAATTTAACCCACCACAAGCTCTACAAACACCTACAACAAACCCATAAAATGCATATATGGATATAAGTAAGTAGGAAGAAAGCGAAAAATAGAAATATATATATATAACTTTGAAAAATCGCGAGAATATGGTCTAGGATTTTCTTACACCCAAGTAACCATGTGTTTATAAATAGTAGGGACTCATAAATTCCGATATACCGTCCATATGTCCTAAGCATGATTGATGGTAAAATATAAATTCAATGTAACGACAGAGGCAAAAACAGTGTAATCTCGTGCACGGAGGTAAAATTTCTAACATGGAAAAAAGTGGAAACGAAGTACATCGGAAAGAATAGATAAACATCACATATAACTACTGTCAATTGATGCATGCAATTAAGAAATTTAGATTTCGCCGCAGCATTTCCGGAGAAAATAAATATGGTTCGAACGAAGCAAACTAAACAAAAAAGAAAAAAATGCCATGGTAGCAAAAATCATATGCTGTTCATACGGTCCATGTACATTTATACGTGGCGAGTGTATTAAAATCGACCTAAGACGATAGGAAGTACATGTCTGTCCAAAATTATCGAAATACATGCGTACACATCGGTGGGTATAAACTCGCCTATCTCAACGAACTATAAATTTAAATAGCGCCATCTCGGAGTGACCCACGATATGAAAGTAATAAGTAGGCTTCGAGAAAAGGTCTGGTTTCCTCAGGGAACAATGTGCAGCATCACAAAGAAATATGTTAGAGTTCCCCGCAGAACAACATAACGCATGAGAAGAGGCGCTACGGTAGGTATACGACACCGAGGCCAGACGTGTTCGCATCCATACGATTTGAAAAGGGTTACTGTCTGGTGTAAGTACATAAGAGTATCAGTATTACCTATGAAAACTAAGTAAACCCAAAATGCGAATTAGACATTTCCTAGCCATCATTGGAAAAATAAGGGCAGAAAAGAAAATAATTTCGTTATTAAAACCATTACTGTGAAACGCATATCCCAGAACGCGCAGAAACCACACAATCGAACATTGAACGAGAGGGGATTAATGAAAAGTACTCGAATACCAACATGGCGAAATCAACAATTACATACGGAGATGGCACGGACAAGAACCCCACCTCACAAAAACAAAGGAACGAACGTGCGCACCGAGGAGAAGCGACATGCTGCGCGAAGGTATAAACAAATCAGTCTCAATTTATAATATAACGGCGAGAGAAGGTGAAGATATACTGAAGATGAAACCAACACGCCCCAATGAACGATATGCCTTGAAGAAAATCGCGTGGATGCATTCATCTTGCATTAATTGAATATATATTCGGACGGGCGTATGTCGCTACAACTTTACTTTCGAATCATTCAACATAACGATAGAAAAAAAAAAAATGCACGTGGAGAGTGTTCTAACTTTGTGGTAGGTAGACAGAAACCATACTTCTTCTCAACCGGACGGAAACCCTCGACGGTGGAGAATGGTGCGGTGTGGAAGGAGCACCAAGGCGATGTGGCGGCAGGCGCAATCTGCACTCGGAAGCTTATATAAGTCTTCGATCGCCGCACGAGCCTAAGCAACCCGGACAGTACGCCATCGTCCACTTAGCGAATCGGAGAAGCTAAACCACGGATCGATGAGGAAACGTTGGAGGTTATCTTGTCGTATTAAATTGTGGTTGTGGTCAAGATTAGTTCCTGTATCTGAAAATATCGGCGTGGGTGTTGTACCACGTAGGGCAGTATACCAATGGCCGTGGATTCACCGAACAGAAAACAGCAAAGAAATTATAAAAACCATACAACATCATTTTAATTCTCACAACGCTGACATGGATAAAAATCTCATCGCGGCGATGCAGAGGAAACCCAAATGCGGAGTGATGATACGCTCTCGTGTAGAATGATCTAATGCAGTACCATATATTAAATGGGTTTAAAATCTTTTATGTACCATGATGGGTGGTCATATCAACAAACCATGTATACGTGGTAATACCAAACGCATGAAAAAGTCCATTCATAAAAATATACACAGAAGCTTATATGAAAAAATTGTTAACCCCAAAGAGAACTATACCCATATGCCGCAAGCGTAAACATCATAACGATGGCTAGTGGAGAGAGTCAGTGCCCTTGGGCGAAATATACAAATCATTTTATATAATATATGTTCATGGTCCATATGGTTTCGTATAATTCAATAATTTCATAAAGGGGATATGTAATAAGTAGGATTCAAGGAGAGTGGCAGGGTTATACGAGACACAATATGAAATGAAGGTCTATAAAATGTCTCCTAATTTGGAATTAAAAACAACATAGGTGAGAGATAGTGGTGGGGTGTTATTGCAACATGATGTGATGAAAACTATCATAGTGAAAAGATTGAAATGTCATAATAAACCTGCTCAAGCATTAGCAATTTTTTTTTTGGGTGAAATTGGAGGTGTGACAGATGGTATCGGAAATAAGTTGCATGGTGGTGACTTCATGCTCACAATTCTTGTGTACTCCTTTGTGTAATTTTATTGTAAGTTTTTTTTTTTTTTTGTTTTGTTTTTTTTACCCATTCCGCGGCTTTGCATTTTGCGTGTACGGTGAAGGTCGTAGAATGGAAGAAGGTGCATGAGAGGTGCAAATCGTGGCAGTGAGCCGGATCCCAATCGACCATGATGGCTATATTGCAAAACTTGCAGCAAGAAATTGGGCGAGATAAAAACTGGAATGGCGGTGTCATTGGCAGGTGAGGAGCAAAGAAAAAGCTCGCCAGGGGAATTAACCTCACCAGGAAACGACGAAGGCGAAAGGGATGCAGGAAGAAGAAAAGCGAGTAGATACGATCGAGGAAGATGCGTGGAAATGCTCGAATAAGCAGAAAAGGAATTACAAGTGGAATTCCGAAAAATAAAACCTCCTCCTATGATGGAAAAGGAGGAAGGGATCTTTGACTTCCAGGCTGCTTGAATATGATTAAGTATTTCTAGGTTTATGAATATGAAAGAAATGCGAAGGCTGGTGGCGAAATACCACCGACTCACAAGGTAAGGCTATCTTGTGAGTGGGAGGAGACAAAGATGGTGCATGCCATAGATGAAAAACGATTGTTAGCAGGAATATTTCCGGGCTAAATTCGAAATCGCTACTTGAATGAGCGGTACTATGATGAAAAAAGCAAAAAATTTCATGATCTTAGATTGGGACGGCTCTATCGTGGGTTGGTATTCAAGATTACCAATCTATTAAGATATGTACCTTACATAAGGAAGAAAAGGCAAGGTACGAAAGGAGGTTTCTGAATTGTTTGCCTATGGTATACAAAAGAGAAAATTGAGTTTGACAACCCAAAAACAATGGACGAAGTTGTTAGAAAATCTAGATAGTGCCTATGATTCAAGAGCGCATGATCGAGGAAAAAGTTGGAGTATGAAATTAATTCAAGGAAAAACGAGAAACGGCTATCGAAGAATTTTAGCGAGAGTCAACGCCAGTAGGAAAAGGTTTAGTGACTGATAAAAAGTCAAGCGCACCAGGTCTCAAGTATTGAAACCAATGAATGGAGACGGTAAAGGAGAAACAAATTCGAATGAAGGAGCCCTTGAAGTTATGGTAACAGAAATTTACATCTTTTGAGGGACTACCCATCATGAAATGTTCATATGCTCATGAGGAGATCGGAAAAAAGCAGGTAAATGATACCATTAAAAAACATTATATCGATTTTATTACATGAGCTCCAGCAAATGGAACGTAAACAACCATGGTGGAAATGGAGGAATTAGGGTTGACTATTCCAGATTCGGATTGATCCGAGGTGCCTCTTTGGATTACATTAAATATTGGCAAAAATGTAACTTAAAAAAATGAAAAATTCAACGGTCATGGTTGATACATTTCAACCCTTTAGGCAAGAAAAGGTAACCATAGCTATGGAAACAATCAGTCTGATAGGTTTTAAAGCAGTAATTTGAACATACCTTAAGGTCATATAATCTATGATAAAATGAGTGATGAAAGAAGAAAAGCACATTGAATTGTGGGATAAGACCTTGAATTGTATAAATGAGGAAGAGTACCATTCTCAAGGGAAACCAAAAAACCTATTACGACGAATAATTTCAACAATGCAAATTAAAAATAACGACGAAAAGGATACCAAGTTTATACTGATGCATGTGGAAAAACGAACGAGCGAAGAAGAATTAATGGATGCTACGATAATAGAGAAATTCAAGGGGTTTCAGAAATCCTGTCTTCCCCCAAAAGAAGATTGACCTCAATCGATGCGGTGCCGAGAGCCTTTTTGTTTCCAGGCACCTTGTCGAATCAAGTCCTCTGAACTTATCGACTGAAAGTACAATTACGGCTTCTTTGAAAAAAAGGAGTATATCAGGCAAAGATGTGTCTCCTGGGAAGCACAGATCTTCAATCATGAAAAAAGAAGATGGAAATTTTAGGATGCATTGATTATAGGCAAGCGAATAAGTTTGATAGCTAAAAATAGATATCCTTTACTGATCATTGATCTTTTGATCGGGTAGAACTTTCAGGTATTCTCAGGTATTGCGTTAGTTGCCATGACCCAGGGTGTAAAGAGAAGACATCGGTAAACGACGTTCGAACCGGGTATGGCCACTACGATTTGTGGTTCTGCTTTTAATTTGGAAAAGCAGCATACCTTTTATTCATGTGCCTAATAAACAATGTGTTAAACAAGTATTTGGATAAATTTTATCAACGTGATGCCATGAATGATATTTTGGATTTACTCAAGCAGTCGGGAGGAACACAAAATTTTGAGGATGAGTATTGCAAACTCTAAAGGAAAATCGGTTCTCCTCGCTAAATTTGGCAAATGTGAGTTCTATAAGAATGAATCAATACTTGGAATCATAATATTTACGAACAAGTTTATTTAGCCGAAAATCAAAAAACCGAAATCGCCGTACCAGCGTGTTTGACGATTAGATCATTCATGGGATTGCGGCTATTATTACTGATTTGTGGAGAGATTTTCTTATAGCATCACATCACTTCCTTACACGGAGAAGGTGTCAAGTTTGAGTGGGTAATACAACGGTTTCGACCAATTAAAGCTGAAACACCCCAGCCCTATGCGAAGATGCAGTTCACATTAAGGAATTTGTGGTATGTACGGATGCATGTAGAAAGTTGGGAGGAGTTCTTTTGCGGGAAAATTAGGTGATTACCCATGAATCGAAGCCCCGAGATACCTTGAACATAATTATAGTACCTATGATTGGGGTCAAAATTTATTCAACTAACTTTGGCTCTTGGTGACACTATCTTCTTGGAAAAAATTACATTGATGGTAGGATGTATTGATCTCAATATTTCTTTTCCCAAGGCGGGTTCGAGATACCCGGACAAACGGATAGACATCAACACCGCCATTGACATGGAAATAAAAAACATATTGGGAAAGGAAGAATAAAGTTGTTGATGCATTGGCGTACTTGTCGAGAATATCAATAATATTGGAAGTAGTGCTCGAGATATATGTAGAAAAGTGGCAGAAAAGCTGACAAACGAACCCAAATTATGAAACACTTTTTGAATTTGCAGTATAGAAAAAAGGAAAAAACAGGTTCAAAACCAAAAAAGGGCGGATTACACTAGCGATTATGTTGACGAAGAGTCTTTAAAGAAAATACCCGGATAATTACCCTGCAGCATATGCGGAACATCCGGGATGTCAAAAAATATTGTGACCACAAGAAAAATGTTCACAGTGAGAATGAAGAAAGAGTAGCCGCAATATTTAAGTAGATGCATGGAATGTCAATTAGTTGAGTTGAACATCGACATCATATGACATCGAACCCTTTCCCATTTCAAAAAATGAAAGTGAGACATTGTAGACTTCAGTATCAGGATTACCCAAAACCAAATACAGTAACGGTTACTGTGTGGTAGTAGTGAACACTTTAACCATGCTCATATGTGATGAAATCACACCTTTGGAGCTTGACTCAAGTGGCAAATACATTCACGAAGAATGATAAATACATAAGTTCCTAAGGTGAATTGTGTATTCAAAGGATACTAGTTCTGTTGACCTTTTGGAAAGACATTTGGAGAATGAGCACTAAGTGAATTTTATACCTTTCACACCACTACGGACGGTGGTGAATGGAAAGAACTAATCCAAATTTTGGAGATATTTTGAAATGTGTGATGGATGAACCTCAGGGTAGGTTTCTGCATTTAATGAACCTGTGCTTCTCAATGCTCCATAGTTGAGTCTAGTTTGGCATATGTGGAGAAAATCATCTGCTTTCCATGAGTTGGGGAGTCAAGCAGACAATCTAATGAGACCAGTGCTACCAAAACGTGAAGAATTGTAAACAGATATAAAAGAACAAAGTGGCTAGATCCTTGGAAGAGTTATGCAGATAAGAAAAGAGTACATAAAGAATTTAAAGTTGGGAGCATGTATATTCTAGTATTAAGCTAAAAGAAACACCCTTTATCTTGAAAGTTGTTAAAATTAGCTAGATGCATGTGGTCCTTTTGAAGTATTAGGAATTAGGACGGTGGCTTACAATCTATCTTACCATTGTATTAGAGTTCATGATGTATTTCATGTTTCATTGTTAAAAAGATATGTGCATGATGCTTCTCCTAGTTGATTGGAATGTTATGCGGTGGAACGAAGGAGTTCTGCCAGAACAACTGAAAATGTTAGGTGGGAAGAAATTGAATTGAGGCGAGCGATAGCGAGTAAAGGTCTTTTGATGGGAAGCACTTTCTTTGCTGAAGAAACTACGAACGGTAAAGTATTTAGAGAAAAATATCATTTTATTTACAAAATAAACACTAGTAGTTGAATAACAACACCGAGGATGGTGTTTATTTTCGGAAGGGGAATATGTAACACCCCAATTCTGTGATTGCATTTTAAGTTGATACTTGGCGCACACATCCTAAAGTGGGCCCCAAAGAGGATAATTATTTTGTAGATATAATTAAATATTTAATGAGGAAATGAATAAATTGACGAATTAAGGTCAAGCAAAAATGAGATGATGAGATCACTAAATCTGTAACGGGGATGGATAGGCAAATATTTCCCACAACCTTTCAAAAATCATGAAAAGCGATGGTTTAATTTAGATTTTTTGAGGAAAAATATGAATTTCCCCAATGATGAGGAAAGTAGTTGGGAAGAGGTAAAAAGTTGGAAAAGCTGAAGAAAAGCATAAAACATCTTTAAATAATCCCTAAATTGGGAAGCCTAGGCAAACAGGAAGAAAAGCATCCTGAGATTCTGGACGCAGAATTAGAAACATGCTTTGGGGAACAATAGCTTAAATAAGCTGCTCTTGTACAGATTAGGGGTTGATCTGTTGCAGGAGGTGATCTTAGCTCGGGGGTGAGTTCTGGGAGACAGAAGAACTCTAAGGTTGGGAGGTTGGTCTACTGCACGAGTGGTATGTCTCTGAGTAAAATTGTCTTCTTGTTTATTATGGTATGAATTGGCTACATATAAAAACAAAACTTGTCTCTAAGGTATTCAATTTTACTATTCTATAATCACCAGGCAATAACCTGACAATTCTGTATAGTTGTAGAGGAAAAACCTGTAAGGTAGAATCCCACAGAAGGTTAAACCTGGGATTGGGTTAAATCTGAGGAAACCTTGTTCCTTCAGGAAAAGTTGTGAAATTGTTTTAATCTGCTTCTGTTTCCTAGCATAACTTTTTATTTCAGCTACCATAGAGAGAAATTGAATTCGTTGTAGTATACCTGAACAATAGCAGGTGATGAGCTAAAATTTATACTGTGTATGAAAGAACAGAATGAGAGACTCAATAGACTGACCTCAGGTTCAGCCAAAAAAATTCTGTTATAATTCCAGGAAATTAAATGGTCTAAAACAACAAGGTTGTATATAAGCCACACTTAATTTAGTAGAGGAAAGGATTAAATATTAATATGAAAAAAAAAGGGTTATCAGGAACAATGGCCTCATGGAACTACTCTAACATCATAAGCACTGAGAATGACTACATAGAGTGCAGAAATTATGATTAAGCAGTTGAGAAGCATAGGAGTAAAGAGTAAATTATTTTCAACAGTATACCCAGTAGCATTTATGTAACCACTATATTCCCTTGACCAAAAGGAAAAATGGAATGAATTCCCAACCCACCACCAGCTCTACATAAACACCTACAACCAAACCCATAAGAGTTGTATATGGATATAAGTAAATGGGAAGAAACTGACAAATAGAAATATATATATATATATAACTTTGGAAAATCGCAGAATATAGATTCTAGGATTTTCTACATAGTAACCATGTGTTTATAAATGAGTAGGGACTCATAAATTCCAGTATGCCATTCATATGTCTAAACAGATGATGGTAAAACAAGTTCAGTGTAACCAGGAACAGAGGCAACTGAAATTATGATACAAGTACCAAAGTGGAGATTTCTAACCGCAGAAAAGAGTGAACGAAGTACATCAGAAGAATAGATAAACATCACATATAACTACCTGTAAATTCTGATGCATGCAATTAAGAAATCTGGAATTTCATTAGCATTTCCGGAAAATAAATATGGTTCAGACGAGCAAACTAAACAAAGCAAAATGCCATGCTATGAAATCATGTGCACTATTCATACAGTCCATGTACATTTATACTGTGGCAGAGTATATTAAAATCGACCTAAGACAATAGGAAGTACATATCTGTCCAAAATTATCGAAATACATGCTGTACCTATCAGGCTGCGGTATAAAACTCACAACCCCTATCTCAACAGAACAAAATTAAATGAGCGCCATCTCAAAGTGACCACGATAACAAGAAATAAACAAAACCCCGACTCGGAGAGAGTCTTGTTCCTCAAGGAACACTATGCAACATCACAAGAGAACCATGTTTCGACGCCCACGAGACAATGCAACAGGAGAGGGGAAGTAACCCCATGATTATACCGACCTGGACGGCCAAGAGACCGATGTTAGCATCCATACGATTGAAAGGGTTACTATCTACCGTCATAAGTACGCAAGAGCCTCCGTATTACCTGTAGAAAACAAATTCAACCCAAAATGCGAATTAGACATTTGCGCCATCGTGGAAAAGTAAGGGAATGAAGAAAATAATTTCGGTATTAAAACCATTACCTGTGAAACGCAAATCTCAGACGCGCCGAGCCCTAGAATCGAACATTGAACAGAGGGGGATTAATGCAAATTACCCTCGAATATAACACGACGAAATCAACAATTACATACGGAGATGGCACGAATAAGAACCCACCTCATAAGGCTCCATGGAACAGGAGACGTCCGCCTGAGGAGAGGCGACGCATGCTACGCATGAGGTATAAAACAAATCAGTCTCAATTTATAATATAACCAGAGAAGGGTTGAAGATAACCCTGAAGATAGAAACCAACCACACCTTGCGCTGAACGTATACCTTGAAAATCGAAAAAAACCAGATGCATTCATCTTACTGATGATTGAATATATATTCAGAGCAGGCGTATGGCCTTTACAAACTACTTTCTAAATCATTCAACCTGCAATAGGAAAAAAAAATGTGCGTGGAGGTAATTACCTGACTTCGTATTGGTGAACTAGAGGCGCCATACTTCTTCTCTCCAACGGAGAATCGAAACCCTCGGCAGAAGTGGAATGGCGCAGACGCAGAAGAGCACCACAAACTGATGAACGCGAAAAACTGACTTAACTCTACACTCAGAGCTTATATAAGTCTTAGATAAGCCACCTGAACCCTAACTGGACTCGATCGCCATCGTCCACTTGGCAGAATCGGAGAAGCTAAACCACGAATCGATGGGAAGCAGTGGAGAGTTAATACCGTCGTATAAAATTTAATGGGTGTAGATCCGAATTGAATTCCATATGTCCTATGCAAGTATCGGCGTGGGTGTTGTACACCACGTAGGCTGAGTATGCCAGCGACGTGGATTCACCAGGTAAGCAAACGAAAGGGTATAAAAACCATACAACACTCATTTAATTATCACAACGCCTGACGTGGATAAAAATCTCACCGCGGTGATGCACAGAGAAACCCAAATCTGGAGTGATGATACGCTCTACGTGTAGAATGATCCGAATGCCCAGTACCATATATTAAATCGATTTAAAAATCTTATGTACCATGATGGGTGGTCATATCAACCCAGGCGTATATACATGATAATGCCAAACGCATGGAAAAGGTCCATTCATAAAAATATGCACATCGACTTATATGAAAAATCAATAACCCCAAAGGCTATACCCATATACATAGCGTAAACATCGTAACGATGGCTAGTGGAAGGGTCGAAAGTGCCCTTGGGCAACGACTCATACAAATAATTTTATATAATATATGTTCATGGTCCATATGGTTTACGTGTAGATTCAATAATTTCATAAACGGGATATGTGACCATTAAGTTAAAGGAGAGTGGCGAGGTTATGCGAGACCTGTGTAAAGAATAGAGTCCTATAAAATATCTCCCTAATTGGAATTAAAAACAACATAAGGTGAGAGATAGTGGTAGAGGGTGTTATTGCAACATGATGTGATGAAAACTATCATAGTGAAAAGATTGAAATGTCATAATAAACCTATGCTCAAACGCATGCATTCGCGAAGAAAATTTTTTTTTTTGGGTGAAATTGGAGGTGTGACATTCCCACATACAAATATACATATATTCTTTCCAATGAAAGTTAATACGTATATTGCATGCCTATGCATGATCTTCTTCCAAAAGGAATTAACATCATAATCATGATAATATAAAAGTAATCACACAGTTTGTTCATCTAAAGAAATATAACTAAATAGTTCCATGGATTTATTAAACAGCTAATCTTTACCAACACTATGGTATTCTCATTGATTTTCAGACTCAACGAGGTCGAATGCAAGGAGCACGCGAAAACCCTACATGTCGGCGCCTGCAGAAACCCTAGCCGACTGATCAAGCGAGGCTGCTATCCTCCAAGCTCACGGGCTTGGGTAAACGGCCATGGCAACAAGCTCGTGGGGGGGGGGCCTGACCCCCCCTGCAAACAAAGACTATTCACGCGCTAGTCCTGACCAAACCAATGATGGAGCTGACAAAAAACAGGAAACGACAGAACCCCAAGCGACTTTTTCACAGGCACAACAGGACAAGGCGGTCCCCTCTTCTTCCACCTGCAAACCTATTGCGCCAGAAAGGCCTAAGATTGATCTGCCCAATCACCGCATCAATGCACGCATTCAATATATGAGAGACCATGCCCTCATCGGAAAATTTATCGGCTTCTGGCCCACGGAAAAGGCCCTACAAGGTTGAATCGCTTCGAAATGGAAGCCTAAAGGACACGTAACACTCCAGCTTGGACCGAAAGGGTTCTTTACGGCGATATTCATATGCCTTGAGGATCGCAACAGAGTCATGGATGAAGGGCCATACTTCTTCAACTCGGCTGGACTATACCTCAGAAACTGGGTGGAAAGATTCAACCCAGATAAGGAAAACTTCAACTGGGCTCCCGTCAGGATACGTTTATATTCGTTGCCGCTTGAATATTGGGATGAAGATACGCTTCAGGAGATAGGCAAGGGTCTAGGGCAGTTTATCAAAATCGCAGAAGAGACCAAGCTCCGTCGGTACACTTCTTATGTGCGGATATTCCTCTATATGCATCTGGACAATGCCCTACCAGATGCAGTAAGCATCTACCATGATTATTTTGAGTGGATCCAACCACTAGATTATGAGCATGTTCCGTTCAGGTGTCGCCGTTGTCATGCCCATGGGCATATTTTCAGAGATTGCCCCCTCAATGCATCACCTCAGAATAAAGAAGCTGATACCCAACCAGAAGCGGATGGTTTCACCAAAGTCCCTCCACGCAGACGGCACAACAAGAAATCCTCGACGGCAGGTAAGAAACCCTCTTCTACCTCCAATGTTCCTTCTACCAGTAATAGTTTCGCCATCCTATCCAACATGGATCACTTGCCCAATTCGAGCCAAGCGCCTCCATAATCTCACCAAATCCCCACCACTTCCACCCCTCCTCCTGGTCCTACGAACCCTTCCCCCCCCCAGCAAGAGACAGCCGCCTCAGCAAACCCTACTTCCAATCCTCCCATTGGAACAAAGCTCTTAACTTGGCATCCAGAAACCATGGATCTGGATGATCCTAAATCTGGATCTATCACTTCCGAAGGAGAAAAAGGTACTCAAGGCACTCTCAATCCTATGGAAGAAGATTATGAGAGTCTAGAGCTTGGGGATCTTGACATCATTGGCTTGGAGGATGCATGCAAGCGCCAAGAATTTGACAAAATCAAGCCCCATCAAATAGATACTCTGGCAAAGGTCCTATCCAAAGCCCAGCAGCAAGCAAAACTTGGTATTCAGTCAGGAAGTCATTGGGATAGCCTCAAAGTAGTTAAAGAATCCAAAAAGAGAGGCAGAAAGCCAGATTGGCAGCGCACAATCACTATTGGGGAAATGCTAGTTAACTCTGGGCGATACCCCAAGCTAACGCGGTTTTTCCCGCCCCTGCCAAATAGTTCCTCATGAAACTGATATCATGGAATATCAGAGGGCTCAACAGCCCAGGTAAGCACAAAATGATAAAAAATATGTTACAAAAAGAAAAACCAAACATTCTCTTTCTTCAAGAGACTAAATGTAACAGTGAATTTTTAGGTTCATTTTTGTCAAAAGTTTGGCCTAATAGAAGTTCTGCAGCAGTAGATGCCTCTGGCTCTTCTGGAGGGCTTGCCGTTGTATGGGATACTCAGTCCATAGTCATATCTAATCTGCATGTGGCTCACAATATCATTCAAGCCATTTTTCACCCCATTGGTACAAGTATCTATGGGCATCTCTCAAATGTTTATTTCCCGCAGGACCTTAACAAAAAGATTGGCCTCTTGAATACAATGGAAGCGCTTAACTCTCACAGAACTCATCCTCTTTGGATAGCAGCAGGGGATTTTAATATGATAACTTGAATGGAAGAGCGAACAGGTGGCAGAACCAGACCAGATCCAGAAAGTGCCCACTTCAAGGACTTCATAACCAACAGCTGGCTGATAGACCTCCCTTTTTCCAATGGAATGTTCACCTGGAACAACAAGAGATTAGGGGCCCATCATGTTGCGTCCAAGCTAGATCGTTTCCTCATCTCTGATAATGCTATACATCTGGGGGGCGATCTAGAGGCTTCAATTCTTCCTTTTGCAGGATCGGACCACTGGCCCATTGCACTTCAATGGCACAACTTCAGCCCCCAGCTTAAAAAGCCCTTCAAATTCGAAGCCTTCTGGCTTTCTCATCCCTCTTTCAAAGAAATGGTCACCTCGGCATGGCATAATTTTCTTCCTCCCAAAGGCTGCAGAATGTACCAATTTTAGCAAAAGCTCAAACATCTCAAGGCGCTCATCAAGAATTGGAATATCACAGTCTTTGGCAACATCTTTCAGGAAATCAAAGCCCTCAAAAAACAAATGGAGGAAGTACAACAAAAAATTATAGTAGATGGCAGATCAGAGGATACTAATACCCAAGAACAGCAGATCCAGAAGTAGCTTAAAGAGCGGCAAAGACAAGAAGAAATTCTGTGGAGACAAAAATCCCGAATAAATTGGTTAAAGGAAGGGGAAAGGAATACACGATTCTTCCATCACTCCACTATTCAGAGATGAATGCAAAATCGCATCCACCATATCACTAATCAGCACGGGGAACAAGTCAAGCAACACGAGGAAATTGAACAAGTTCTTTTGAACTATTTCAAAACCACTCTCCAAGAGGACAGCACCATAGACAGACAGCCAGCCATTGATGCAATTTCTCAGCTCATTCCGAAACTCATTTCTGAAGAGCATAACAAGATGCTTCTACGCCCTATCTCCTTACAAGAAGTTGAAATAGCGATGGCACAGACCAAAGATGGGAAGGCGCCAGGGCCTAATAGATTCACTGCAAACTTCTTCCATCACTTCTGGGAGCTCATTAAAATAGAAGTCTGGGAGTTGGTGGAAGAATCAAGAGTAACCCATTGGCTCCTCCCCTCTTTAAACGCCACCTTCATAGCTCTGGTGCCTAAAGAAGAGCAACCCAGCACTCCAGAAAAGTATCGTCCCATTGCCCTTTGCAATGTGATCTACAAGATCATCTCCAAGGTCATAGCCAACAGATTAAAGCCTCTATTGCCGCTCCTCATTTCGCCAGAACAAACGGGCTATGTGGAAGGTCGCCCAATTATGGATGGCATCATCATGACTCACGAAGTCATCCACTCTCTCAAGAGCACTAAAAAACCAGGTATGCTTCTCAAAATAGATCTCTCCAAAGCTTTCGATAAATTATGCTGGCGCTATATTCAGAGCATTCTCAAAGCTTTTGGCTTTGACCAGATGTGGATACGTTCGATCATGAGTCTCATCTCTACCCCTCTCTATTCCATCCTAGTTAATGGATCCCCCTCCAACCCTTTTGTTTCCTCCAGAGGCATTCGACAGGGTGACCCTCTCTCTCCATTTATTTTTGTTCTTATGTCTGAGGGTCTCAGCAGACTCATTCATCATGCTGTCCAAGATGGGAATCTCCGTGGCATCTCCCTTCATGGCTCTCCTGCTACTACACACCAGCAATTTGTTGATGACACTATGCTCTTTGGCTTCCCTTCAGCTCAAGAAGCTAGGTCTTTCAAATGCATTCTGCACCTTTTCTCTCTCGCTTCTGGCATGATTTTCAATGTTTCCAAATCTCAACTCTTCTTTTTTAACACCCCTCCTCTAATCCAATCTTGTGTAGCCCGTATTCTTGGTTTTGAGCTTGCCCGTCTTCCTGCAAAATACCTTGGCGCCCCTCTCATTGACTCTGCCCTTAAGCATACAGCCTGGAACGTTCTCCTTGATAAAATTGAAGCTCGCCTCTCCTCTTGGACCTTCAGAGCTCTCAACCTGGCCAGTAGATTGGTCCTCATCAAAGCAGTTCTGCAATCAATGCCTCTCTACCTCTTTTCTATGCTTGCAGCTCCCAAATGGGTGCGTAATCAAATCAAGAATCTGCAGCATCGCTTCCTCTGGGGATCCTCTACTCACACTCGAAAATGGGCTTTGGTCAACTGGAATACTGTCTGCACTCCAAAAGAAGCTGGTGGGCTCAATCTCAGGAATCCCCTTCATAGCAATGAAGTCATGGGTGCTCGACTTTGGTGGAATTGGCTATCGAGCCCTCACACTCCTTGGGCAAAATTGTGGGCAGCCAAGTACGCCAACAATAGACTGCCGAATGACTTAATCAGACTCAAACCCGAGATGGCTGGCTCCCTCATCTGGAACGCTGCCAAACAACATCATGCCCTCATCCAACAGCACAGCTTTTGGGAAGTGTGGAATGGACAGAATGCCCGATTCTGGATGGACTCCTGGAAACAGAGGCCGAAGCTCATTGACATTCTAAATCTGCCCAACGCGGAGAGATATAATGGGCCAGAAGAGTTGAAAGTCAGCCAGTGTTGGATGGCCAATTCCAGCAGCGATTTTCGGCATTGGAAGCATCCGTCTCTCCTTCAGCCTACTACTCCTAGCAATACTTGGGAAGCACTCCAGGAAGAACTTCAACGCTACAGAATCCGCTGTTCGAACGATCCGGATATCCTTAGGTGGGGCTATTCGCCCAAAGGCATATTTACCACTAAAGAGGCCTTCAGCTTGATGCATCCTATTCCTCACCCAAAAGATAGACTCTGGCAATTTTTCTGGGCTAAGGGGACCTGGCCTAAAGTCTCTACTTTTCTTTGGCTCCTCAGCCACAAAAGAATACTTACCTGGGACAATCTGCTCAAGCGTGGTTTCTGTGGCCCCTCACAATGTCCAAATTGCAAGCAGAACACTGAAACTATCCAGCACCTCATGTTGACCTGTCCGTTAGCTAGCCATCTCTGGAACAAAATTTGCTTTAGAAGCCAACGAAGCAAACCTCAAGGTGATATTACCAGTATTCTGCGCCACTGGCCCAAACGCCCTTACAATAGCCCCACTCTCAACTTTCTCTGGAAAATCATTCCCGGTCTTCTCTTCTGGTCGCTCTGGAAAGAAAGAAACAAAAGAGTCTTCAAACATCAAACTACTCCCCTGGACATTATCTGGAAAAACTTCCACAGCAACCTCCAAGAGTCTCTTTCTCTTCCATATTGGCAGGCGGAGGATCTTCCAAACCATCCTAAAGAGCTCAGCATATGGAAAAATTGGCATTTCACCATCTCCTCCATTCCCAAAATCAACAAGCAGAACCCTTCAGAATCCCTCTCCTGGATTCCTCCTCCACCAGGAATTCTCAAATTGAACTTTGATGGGGCTTCTAAGGGGAATCCAGGCCCAGCGGGATTTGGAGGTATCTTCAGAAATTCCCAAGGCGACATCCAGGCTATCTACTACGGATCCATAGGCTGGGACACCAACAACTCAGCTGAGTTGGAAGGTCTGTGGCAAGGGCTCAATCTAGCACACATCTACAATTTCTCGCCCATCATAGTGGAAGGTGATTCTCAAATTCTGATCAGCATGGCAAATCAGTTGCTCCAAGGCACCAGTTCGGCCAAGGTAGTCACCAGCTGGCGTTTAGCTTCCAGAATTGACAAGATCAGCAAATGGGTAAAAGATAATCAAGCTATCTCCTTTACCCATACCAAGAGAGATGGCAACAAGGTTGCGGATCTCCTTGCCAATTTAGGATTTGATAGTTTGGATATTCTCAAACACGACTCTCTCCATATCATAAATGACAGAGACTCCACTCAGAACTGCATCAAGCTGGTGCAAATGGATCGGCCACTTCCGGATGCGGATGATTATTTGGGTTAAGGGGCCACAAGGCCTGGTTCGGCTCCCAAGGCAGTTCACCTGGGGTGGCCACATGGCCCCCCATGGTGCCTTTAATGCTGCCTTCAATAAACCTCTACGATGGGCATTTAATCCTCCTCGCCGTCACTTGCTTTGCCTTGCTCAGCGCATCAGTTATCAAATGGAGCATTTCAGCTCAAACTTTCCCGATTGTTTTGATGCTGCCCACTGCCCTCTGTCGCCACTGAGCTCTCACTGCCCGGGTGGCTGTGCTACAGGTGGTGCGCGAACTGCTACAGGTCACCGGTGCTCTCTTCATTGCTGCCTGGAAACAATTCCCGGCTTCCATTACTCGCACAGTAATTTCTGCCCTGTTATGTTCAATTTTCAAGCTTCTGCTGTTTTTGTTGGTCAATTTAATCCTACTCTTGCAGCTCTATCTGGTGTCTGGTCGGATTCTCCTCAGAACTCCACCATGCCCAGGCTCAGGCAGAGAATGACTTGCAGGAAAGGTGCCTCTCGGGGCAGATCCATGAGTGAACGTCCCCTTAGCTCCAATGTCGACTTCTCCTTGGAGCCTTCTGAAAGGCGTCCCGCTCAGTTCTTTATTGACCCTTCTGGTCTTCTCCATGACCGCTATGCCACTGCGCCTCCTCTGTCCATGCCGATGCCTCGCACTCCCGCTGTGCCACCTCTGTCCTCGCCCCCGCTTCATGCTTCAGCTTCCCCTCCTCGCCCTGGCAGTCATTTTTTAAGGCAATCCACGCAACGAGCTGAGTTGCGCTTCGATTGCGCTTTTAATCACCCTTCCATCACTGCCCTCATCATGATTACCCTTCACGAAGAAACATCCCTCCCTCCTGCTCCGCCTCCTGATCCCTTGCAGACTCCTTCTGCGCCCGCCTTCGACGCTCCTTCTGGTCATGAACCTGCTCCGTTCATGCCCTCTCTCGGCGTTCCCTATGCCCCCGTCCCTGCCTCTTCGGGACCTTGTCATGTGCAGATGGATGCAGGCCTGTCAGGCGAAGAAGAAGACAAGATTGCTGAAGCAGAACCGGAAGAACAGTATGGCTGCAGAATTGTGGAAGAGCAACCTGCTTCAGACTAAGTGCTCTCCCTCTTCCATGATCAGTTTTCAGTATGAACTCTGCTCTAGTTTTTTTGCAAGGTTTCTGGTTCTAATGATCATTCATAGCAGATACAGCTGCATGCATATTTTGTTCTTTTCTAGTTTCATGATGTTGAATGTAAATGACTCTTCGCCGGTTTCCCAGTTCATGGGCGGTGTAATCACTTTTAAAAGAACTGGTTTCCCGTTAATGGGCAGTTCCATATTTAGACAGAACTTGGACATCAAGCCCGTTTTCAGGCTTCCTCAGCTGAGCCGTGGCAGTTTTGTAATATTATGTTCATAATAGAAATAGCGCAATTTAGCAAAAAAAAAAACACTATGGTATTCTCATGAATTTATTAATTATCTAGTATTTACAACATGGTTAATGTATACATACATATTCTTAAAAACTCTACCAAGAATATCAATCTGAGAAAAATTTTCTTTCCTCTTCTTCACCACACATGAAAATATTTCAAGAGTTACCCTCTTTAATCTATTGAAGAAAATACCTTGGACTTGTTATCATTTCATAAACTAAAAGAGTACAAAATCCCTTTTAGAAATAAATAGAAAGCATCTTCTTTTTTTCTTGGGTATACAATATTGTATAAATATTTCTATTAAAGAGTTACCCTCTTTAATCTATTCAAGAAAATCCCTTTTCAAGAAAGTACCATAATTAACCCTTATTAACCTTTTATGCAGTAAACCATGCAATTAAGTCAAAATGCCCAATATACAACACAATAATAACTTGTTATTTTACCCTCTAGATCATGTAACCTTTGCAAACCCTTGCAAAGGAATTAACACAATGGACTTATCTTCTACTCCCAAGATAAATATACTCTTTCTAAAGAAAATCCTATGACTTTAGTTAATTATGCCTATAATTTCTAGAAGGTAATTCCATAAGATATTACCATTAACCACAATTACATATTTTCACCTTAAGAAGGAAAATATAAACTTATTATATTTTCCCTTGAAATATTTTCTCATATATTTATTCATCTTGATATGAGAATAAATTGTAAAATAAGTGAAGTATATATTTCAACTCACAAACAATATTATACGAATGAAAATTAGAAAGAATTTCTTATTTGGATAGGATTACTTATCTTGGCAGTAAATTCTTATAAAAGAAAGGAGATAAATTTATTCACCAAAAATGAAGAGCCTAAACCATCTGGCTCGTATCAAGTTTTTCTACCTCTTCTTGCAATAATGAAATTATCACTCGGCATGGCGAGGGTTCTTTAAAAGCCGAGAGGTTAATCCAATGTCTACTTTGAACTTTTTCCCTTTTGAAAATGCCTTCCATTCTCGTCCCGGTTCGGCTGGGTATGTGGGCAAATGCTCGTTGATTGCTAGATAGTTGTGGCTTGCTCTTGACCCTAAGTTAGTGTCTCATTCATGTTCCATTGATTTTTCGCTTTGATAATGAACCTCCCCGTGTGCAATAATGTGAAGGAAATAATATAGTATGATTTGTTATCCAGAATTTGTTTTACCTCTAACTGTTTCTTTATTTTCTTGATAAAACAATTAAAGTAAAAAAATAGTTTTAGGATGTGTTTACGTAAGAGGTTTGTTACATACTCCCCCCTTTGAAGAGAACACCATCCTCGATGTGCTTCTCTCACTGAAATTTAAACTTATACTCCTGATAATAATATAAACAACCCAAAGGGGTTCCTTCCCCTTCACAATGAAACACTTTCTTTTCCTTAAATTCAATTAAGTGAAACAATAATGCTTTTATCCATATTCATAAGCATGTATAGCTAAAAAAATATTCCATTTACATTTTTTTTCACTTGTCTATTTATTCAACTCATAAAAATATGGAAAAATATCAATACAAACTTACCATTATTTACCAATTACTATTGGAAGAAATAATGGCTTTTATGCAAGCTCTTTGAGAATGGTTGAACAACCCATTAACACTCCATGGAAAGAGCATGTAATGTATGACTAACAATTCAATCACATTAGTCACATAGTTTCAATCAAATGGAATACTTGCAACTATAAAAAATTCATGCAATATCAAGAGATGTTTTAATCAGAGTACTTCCACAAGTACTCAGAGAGGACCAACCGTCTAACCAATTCATCACGTGCACACTGTCTTAGCTCCTGTTAAATACATCCACACAGTACTTCAAAAGTATTTAGAGAGCACCTAGCTCTCTAATCGTACCAATGGTCAATCCATGCACCATAGTTATATCCTAGCATCTGCTAAGACATTCAAACAAATTAGTAATAAAATAAATGAACTTATACACTTAGTAATTCATTTTAATATAACACATAACTTTTTACTTAAGTTGTTCCATTATGAGAACCACAATGGTAAACAAAATGCTCCTCCTAACCCATAGGAGTTGGTTTCCACAACCAAATCGAGTCATTTTCACATTCAGTCAGTCAATCTTTCGATATTAATTCAAAACAGCATAGCACACTAAAAATTCTTAATACTTATCTGGAAATTTAGACTCTCAAGCTATGGTCCTCCCAACAATCAAGGGAGGCTATTATGTCCTCCACTTTCCCCCTAGCTCTAGAATCTGGATGGTGTCCTGGGTTAATAGTGGAATAAATTCTCTTTCTGATATGACCTTTGGATGGCCAATCTAGTCAAACTCAGAAATTTTGGTTTCACAAGGGTTGTTGTGAGTTATTTTCAACTGATCACAACCACCTCTAGTCAAAATCAATTCGTGCATATAACTTTCATTAGTTATTCATTCATAACCAATAAATTCTATTAATAATTTTAATGCATCCATGACACGATTCATTCTAAAACTAGTCATTCAATGCCACTAATAATCTCAATGCATCCATGACAACTCATTCAAAAACGAGTCAATCAACTAGTCCTTATAGTCAAGTCTCACTACTTACCCATTAAAAGGCTTCATTCAATTTAATTTTAACACTCTATTATCTTATACAAGGACTTTCCTCACATTTTCCATTCATGCATTAGTTTTACACACCATCACTATACACATTCATCTTTTTAAAGTAATGCATCGTAACTATAGAAATTTTATTTCATGCAAAAACAATTACTTCTTTTCAAACTCAAATGAAAGGGAACTATTTTTCTTTCACGCTTTTTATAACTTTTTTTTTTCCTAAAGAAGTAAAGCATAATACACATATTAATCTCTTTTTTCCTAAATAAATAAAGCATGATAAACATATTAATCTCAACGGCATATTCTTGTGTAGAAAAAGTATATTATAATAGCATGCACATTTTTAAGAATCCTTTTGAATAGAAGCTAATCTCATGAAATGCCATTTTTTTTACATATATAACAATTCCTTTTTAAAGGAAATCAACATGCACATGCACAGACCATGCCTTGAATATACCTCTATAACACAATGGCTATTTTTTGTGCATGCAAGAAAGATAACTCTCCCTCTTTGCTCATGCAAGCGAGATAGCTCTTCCTTTACTGTAGGCAACACATATTCCCTTCTTAGAATTCTATCATCATGAAATACTATTTTCATGTAAAAAGATTAACATAATTGAAATATTTAACATAATAATTATGTTTTCTAGAAGAGACGACATGGATTCTTTTCAGAAAAAACCAACCCAATAAGTTTTTCTTTTACCATGGTATATCTTTCTAAAAGATTATCATATCAGCAATGCTTTATTACTTTCCAAAAGAACTAGCACAATCTTGCATATTAAGTAAAACCATGTTTTACTCTATATTTGTCTCTTTTAGTTGCAAGATTCACATGCAAGAATTATTTCAAAATATACATATTTCTCTCCCAGAAAAATTCAAATGTATATTAGTTTAAATTTTCAAGAAAAACACGCACATGTTTCATTTTCAAGAAACAAAATTCCCATCTCTTTTCATGAAATCTTCAACATAACAATGGAATTATTACGTACATGAAAAATATATATCCTTTTTAAAGAAACTTTAACTTCATTGCTATTTACTTTTTATGCATTCTATTTTTCATAAATGCAATAACTATTGTTTCAAGAAAAGAAAGATAATAATACTTATCTCTTGAAACTCTTTGTTCGACCTAGATTAGATATGTGATGCCTTCCTTCACAGACGCGCATTTCATCTCCGATGTCTTTAGAATTAGCTTATTTATCTCCCTATTACAGTACTCATCCCCATCAGGAAATTCTCATTACTCCTCTACAACTATGTTTTCTTTTCTCTTAACAATTCCCCAAAGTCGCCAATGCAGCAACCTTTAGCTCTAATACCACTTGTAACATACGCCGTTAGCCTCACATGGAAATGTAAGTGTTGGAAATATGATGCAGAGTGTTGTCCTTGATGGCAACCCACTGAATGAAGATGAAGACATGCGACTGTTGACATGTGTTGTCCTTGATGGAAAACCACCTGATGAAGTTGTGCTTGATAGATTATGTCTTTTTGAACTAAACCTGATGTATCTACAGTGAGTACAGAAGGCAATGAAGAAAGGAATTCAGTATGTGCTAGATCTATGATGAAAAGAGTATGTCTCTAGGAATACGCGGATTTGCCTAAGGGAAGTCGCGTATGCACGCGGAAAAGAACGTTCCAAGTCGCGTAATGGAAAAAGCGCTCAAAAAGTGCAAAACCAGGGGTAACCACCATGGTATTGACCCATTGTATTGGGTAATGATTCGTCTAAATGACCCCGTCCTGGAATACCATAGGATGTAATGTGGTTTTGGCTCATGGTATTGAAAAAGGGTAAACCTATATAAGGAGAAGAAATTTTTTGTGCAGATCATGAGTGTGGGCGGAAGATGTCTGATCTTGAATCAATACTTCTCTGTGGAGTATATCTGAATGGAAAGGGTTACAGTTGAATGAAAGATCTGAATGTAAAATGCACCAATGAAGGAGTGATGAAGAAGGGGATCTAGATTTGTATTGTACTTGTACCTGTTAGATCTGTTCATGGAAGGCCTAGATATTAGATGAGGCGAACATTTGTCTGAAGCAAAAGGGTAAATCTGAACTGAATATCTGGTCTGAAGAAGTATGCTGCTCTATAATAGTTGAAGATCTATACGCTAGTTCGCCGCAGAGGAAGCGCGTATATACGCGGCTTCGCTGAAGAGAAAGCGTGTATGTGCAATAAAATTGGCTCTATAATTTATACTGAAGTATACGCGGGTTTGTGTGAACGGAAGCGCGTATATACGCGACATCAGAGAAAGGAAAGCGCGTATGAAAACTAGGGTTTGCTGAAGTCTGTGGTAAGAAATGTCTGATCTGTTCTGCTGGTTTACTGATATCTGTCAGTGAGTTATATGTATCTGTTTCATGGTTGATCGTGCTTAAAAGTATGGAAAGGGTCGAGTTTGAAAATATGATGAAATGTGGCTCGCAAGTGGTGTCCTAAAGTAGCTTGGATCCAAAGTGGTGAAAATTGATGAAACGTGGTCCATAGAGGTGCCGAGGCCAGCCTTCGCCGTGGGGTTGTAGCTCCCTTCCGGGTGAGGTCAGAAACGAAATCGTGGGTCGTGCCTTCCGTGAGGCCGAAACGAGCCGGTGGGGTTGGAGCCTTCCGTGAGAGGCTGGTAAACGAGTGTGGGAGGTCATACAGAGCCGGTAGGAGTCTCACCAAGACATATGTTGTAAGATGTTTTCTATAATAAAATATTGAAGGCCGAGCAAATGGCAATGCAGGGTTTTCTCCGTACTTGGTTTCAACCCCAAAAAATCCTTCGGGCAAGGTGTTCATGTGTGATGCTTTGTGTGATGGTTTAATCTGTTCTTACTGCATATGTTTACTGTTTATTAGACATCTGATGAATGAATGATGGAATGATTTAAGTGAAGAACTAATGACATAATTAGATATATATGTATACGTGATTTTCATAAAGGGTATCCGCGTATATACGCGAGTCTGTTTCAGGAAAGTAGCATATGGGTTTTAGAAGCAAAAAAAAGTAAAAGCTTTGAATATGCAGTAAATACTGATTCACCCCCCCTCTCAGTATTTTTCCCGACAATTGGTATCAGAGCAGGTCCTTCTGCAGAAGCTTGATCTCTTGAAGGAGATCCGTCGCAATGGGAAGTCAAGAAGGAGTAATGTCTATAAAGCCACCTCTATTCAATAGAAGAAATCTGATATTCTGGAAGGTATGAAAAAAGGCATATCTGCAAAGTCTTGGTGCAGATGTATGGGCTATCATGGAAGAAGGTTATCAATACCTGGCAAGTATTCCTAAGTCTTGAAAAATAAGTATGAAATCAATACCAAAGCGGTGAATGTCTTGTTGGGAAGCATGCAGATAAAATTTGCACAAGTAATCATTACATTGACAAAAGAATATAGGACAAATCATTCTGATCTATGAAGGAGAATCTGAAAGGTAAAAATGAAAAACTCCAAACTCTTAGAATCGAATATGAAAATTCAAGAAGATGCAGTAAAGTATTGCAGTTCTTTCTTCGTCTAGATGATATTATGCGTCGGATAGAAAATTGCTGGGTGAAACCATAACCGATACTACTACTTGGTTGAAAAAGTCTTAAGATCCTTGACTTCAAAGGTTGGCTAAAGTTTGAAGCTATTGAAGAAAACAAGATCTGCAAACTCTTACCTATTGTTCAATTACATGGTGATACCAATCACTTTTGAAATGAGAGCAGAGGCCCTTCTCCAAATCAAAGAAGCTGATTTTAAAGGAAAAGCATCTGCAAAAGGAAAAGAAAAAGGAAGTTGTCAAATAATACTATTATATATACGAAGAAAGAAAGAAGCAAATTTTATGAACTTTTCAACTAAATTGCAGGAAAGTTCAAAAATGAAAACTACTCAGTATTCTAATTGTGGAAGAGTTGGTCATTATCTTGTAAAGTGTCATATAAAAACTTCGGCTAAAAGGAAAAGAAGTAACAAGAAGGAATAAGGACGATGCAGCACAAAGAAAATTTATTATACTAATGAAGACGGTGATGGATCCGTAATAGTGAGGAAGAATGTGAAGAAGACTTTGAACTTCTCATGGCACGGAAACAAAGAAGGATACTTTTGTGGATGTCTAGAGGACAATGATTTTCTTGGAAAACGTCAACTGCAATGACCTAGAAGAAAAGAACATCAATCATAGGGGAGACTCATTGAAAATCGACTTAGAAGCAAGAAAAAGAGCTTGCAGTGATTGGAGTGTGAAGTAGTAGAGGTCTAAGGAAAGATAATGAGAAATTGAAGACTCTCAATCTTAGATTTGCCTACAAGGTTCAAGCTTAGATGAGATTGTCAAGACACAACGGTCTCCTCTTATGGCAGATAACGGATACCAACGAGAATCTTCCGGACTTCGGCCCTGAAGTGTACGAAAGGCAATCTGGCCCCGGTTCTCTTGATCGACCTCGACAGAGACAAGGTCTTTCGGGTAAAAAACAGTCATCTTCAAATCAAGGATCACTAACGATTCCTCAAAGAAGCAACAACCAACGGAGTAAATTCAAATAGAAAGATTTCATGATCGCGAAAATTTCTACTTCAATGGACAATGTTTCTCATGTCACAATTTTGGTCATAAAAAAGGCACATTCAATGTGAAAACCATATAAAACCATCTGTGACAAGAGAAGCGAAAAAGACAGGGATGAATATTGAACCAAGAAGAACACACATAACCTTTTCTCCTCTTTAAAAAATGAAGTTGAATGTGTACTTTTATAATAACTTTGGTCGCAGAAGAATCGAATGCGAAACAGTCCGACCAAAAAAAGACATGTTCTCAAGGCTCCTAAGTATGGAAAAATACAAGTTGAAAAATTGTGGGATAACATTGTTGCGGAAATAGAGAAGAAGAAAAATCAAATGGTACATTGATGGTAGATTACTCAAGACATATGACGGGGAGACAAAGCGAACCACTTACATATAATGCTCTGAAAAGGAAAAGAAAATTTTTGATTTTGGAAATGATACTCTAACATTATTAAAGGAAAAGGGTCATCATTTCTAAAAAAAAGAAAAGGTGAGAGCTAATGATGTCGTAATAATATTGGATGGATTAAAACGCAACATTGATGTAAGTCAAATGTGTGATGAGAAACAGTGGTCTCCTGATTCAAAAATGATAACTAATCGTTCGTGATCTTGATACGGTAAAATCATTATAAAGGAAAAAAAGAAATCCTAACCACTTTGTATGTCTTTGAACGACGCCAGATACGATATTTATGAGCAAGTATTCGAAAAAAAATTAGCTATGGCATGAAAGGTGAGAACTTTATACGAGCTTCTCTCAAATCAACAAAGCAAGCGGACTTCAAGGTTGTTCGTGGTCTTCCCAATATTAATCTGCAGAGAAAAGTATCATATACACAAATCTTGTCAATTCGATGAAAGAAAGTGAGTACGATTCAATACCCAAGAAAGGATCATCAGTGAGCCTCTCTTGAACTCATTCACTCTTTTCGACATATGTGGACCTATGAGAAAAATTCACCACATGAGAAGAATACTATATCTTATTATTGATGATTATAGAATGTGTTGGATGAACTCATTGTATAAAGATGAAGCATTTGAAAAAAATTAAGATATTGAAACATTAGTTGAAAAATAGATAGATCTACAAAAATCAAGTGTCTCCAGTCGATCGAGGAGGAAGAATATACATCAAATAAAGGTTCTTTGAATTTTCAAGAAAAACATGGCATAAAAAGACAATTCTACGCGCGGGTACTCACAGCAAAATGGTAGCCAGAAAGAATGAATAAACGGTCAACAAATAGCTAAGAGCTATGCCTAGATGATTCTGGAGACTCCCAAAGCATATTACGAGAAGCATACGATAACATTCTCCAACAAAACTCATGTTCGGGTAAATAGTGACAAAAGCTCATACAACATTATGGCTGGTAATTACTCCATCGCCAAGCTTGTTGAAGTTTTGAAGTAAATGTACCAAAATAATGATGAAAAAGCTTGTGAAAATTTAGTCCTAGATCGAGATGAAGGGATGTTTCTTAGTTACTCATGTAAGCAAAGCATATAAATGTTACAATAAAAGGCTTTTTAGAAAAGATTATTGAATGGTATTGATGTTGTTATCATGAGTCTCCAGCCTCCTAAAGAAGAAAAACAAACAAATAAAAGAAGATGATGGTGACCTACAGGTGTCCTTCTACTTCAAAATAGAAAATGATATAGACAAGGATCCAATGTAAGAACTCGAAGATGATCTATCCAAAAAGCTCCATCCGATATAAAAGAATCATCCTGAATCTCAAATTTTGGGTGACAAGGAATCAGGTGTACGAACAAGGAGAACTCTTGTGGGATCTTCTAGTCATCTGGCACTTCTATCCACAATTGAACCACAAAATGTCAATCAAGCTAGCAAAGATGAATGTTGGAAGCAAGCCATGAATGAAGAGCTTGATCAAATTGAAAAGAATGACACTTGGGAATTGGTACCAAGACCACATAATAAAAATGTCATTGGAACTAAATGGATTTTCAAGAACAAGTTAAATGAGAATGGGGATGTTGTAAGAAACAAAGCTAGATTGGTTTGCAAAGGGCATACTCAACAAGAAGGTATAGACTTTGAAGAAACTTTTGCTCCTGTAGCTAGACTTGAAGCCATAAGAATGTTTCTTGCTTTTTCAAGTTATCAACAAATCAAAGTTTATCAAATGGATGTTAAGTCTACTTTTCTTAATGGTGATCTAGAAGAAGAAGTTTATATAGAACAACCTGAAGGATTCATTTTGGGAAATGATGAAAATCTTTGTTTGTAGACTTAAAAAGGCTCTATATGGTCTCAAACAAGCTCCAAGGGCTTGGTATTATCGTCTTGACAAATATCTTCATCAACAAGGATTTTCAAAGGGGTCTGCTAATAGCAACTTATACACAAAAGTTGAAAATGATAAACTATTGATTGTAGTTGTATATGTTGATGATATCATTTTTGGGAGTAACGAAGAATCTATGAGTCAAAAATTTGCTTCTGTCATGCAGCAAGAATTTGAAATGTCTTTACTTGGGGAACTAACCTTTTTTCTTGGCTTACAAGTGCATCAAACTACAGATGGTATATTCCTATCACAAGTGAAATATCTTAAGCAAATTCTGTAGAAGTATGGCATGGAAGAATGTAAACCTGTAAGTACACCAATGATAACCGGATGCAATCTCAGTTCTCATGATGATTCTCCCACGGTGAATCAACCAGAATACAGATCAATGATAGGAAGTCTACTTTATCTCACCGGGACTAGACCAGACATTATGCATGCAGTTGGGATTGTTGGACGATTCCAAGCTAATCCAAAAGAGTCTCACCTTCAGGCTGTTAAAAGAATTTTCAAATATCTACAAGGAACTCAAGACTTTGGTCTATGGTATCCAAAGAATGCCGATCTTACTCTTCATGCTTACACTGATGCAGATTGGGCTGGAAGTGTTGATGATCGGAAAAGCACTAGTGGTGGTGCATTCTATATGGGACCCCGATTAGTATCTTGGTTCAACAAGAAGCAAAATTCTATTGCCTTATCTACAGCAGAAGCAGAATATGTGGCTGCCGCATCTTGTTGCACTCAACTCCTTTGGATGATGCAAACCTTACAAGATTTTCAAATCAAATGCACACCTCCTGTCCCCATTAAGTGTGACAATACAAGTGCCATCAGTATTTCAAAGAATCATGTTATGCATTCAAAGACCAAGCACATTCCCATCAAGTATCACTTCTTACGTGAACAAGTGCTTGAGCAAAAGGTGAAGTTGGAGTATGTTCCCTCCAAAGAACAAGTTGCTGATATTTTTACCAAACCTCTGCCTAGGGAAGCGTTCGAGTATCTCAGACAGAAGCTGGGAGTATTCTCTGCCAGTCAAAAGCACAAATCTGCATAAATTTCGAAGATGGCATGGGATACGCGGATTTCCTGAAACACAGTCGCGTATATACGCGAGTTCATGCACAGAAAACCGCGTATGTGTGATTGCTGACATTTTTCTGTTTGGAGTCAGCTCTCTTCAGCACAGCTGCAGTGCTGTTTAATATCTCTGATACTGTTTAGTATCTCTGGTGGTGTTCTAGTTCTCATAATTCTATTTCTAATGTTTTGATAAAGATGCCTTGATGATTTGTTGGTGAAAGTGTTCAGGATGCGCAAACTAAGGGGGAGCCTTAGTCATATGGAAAGGATGCTTGGATGCACAGATTCAGGGGGAGCATTGGCCTTGCTGAGTATAATGCATTGTTGGCATTATGTTGATTCTGAAATATGTTCTCTTTCTTGAGGACTTTCTGGTGTTGGTCTTAAAGTTATATTTGTAGTTTGGTGAAAAGGTCTTGTTGAGACCCATGATGTAAAATTGTAATATTCAGTCATGTAAAGGACTTGTCAAATTTGTAAACCCACTTGGTGAGGGTACTTGAAATTCATATGTAAATTCACTGATGGATCTTTGAGATAAAAGTATGAGTCATTATGTAGTTAGAAAGTCATAGAGCCATGTATTTTACTGAGGCCATGTTTCCTAGGGGCGATCCAGCATGACCTCAGGGGAGCTTGGTTACTTCAAAGAGTATCGATGGTGAATGTGGTGTTGGTTTTTGATCCGCCCTTTGCCCTTGATGTCAAAGGGGGAGAGTGACATGGTGTTTGAAATGGAGAGCAAGAATGGTGTCAAAGAATGGGGAGAGTGACATGGTGTCATTGTATTCTTAATGTACCTATATGTTGTGATGATCAAACACCATCGTGGTTGCCATCAAGTCCAAAGGGGGAGATTGTTGGCAATATGTTGCAGAGTGTTGTCCTTGATGGCAACCCACTGAATGAAGATGAAGACTTGAGACAGTTGACATGTGTTTTCCTTGATGGCAAACCACCCGATGAAGTTGTTAGTTGTGTTTGATAGATTATGTCTTGTTGAACTAAACTCCGATGTATCTGCTGAGTACAAGGCAATGAAGAAAAGGAATTCAAGATAAAGGATCTATGATGAAAAGAGTATGTCTCTAGGGACACGCTGATTTGCCTAGTGGGTGTCGCATGCACGCTGAAAGAACGCTCCAAGTCATTAAAGTGCAAACCAGGGGTGTCCACCAGGCTGACCCACAGTGACAAAAATGATTCGCCTAATGGACTCATTCCACATCGGATGTAATGTGGTTTTGGCTCATGGTATTGAAAAAGGGTAAACCTATATAAGGAGAAGAAATTGTTTGTGCAGATCATGAGTGTGGGTGCAAGATGTCTGAGCTTGAATGAATACTTCTCTCTGGAGTATATCTGAATGGAAAGGGTTACAGTTGAATGAAAGATCTAAATGTAAAATGCACCAATGAAGGAGTGATGAAGAAGGGGATCTAGATCTGTATTGTACTTGTACCTGTTAGATCTGTTCATGGAAGGCCTAGATCTGAGATGAGGCAAACATTTGTCTGAAGCAAAAGGGTAAATCTGAACTGAATATCTAATCTGAAGAAGTATGCTGCTCTATAATAGTTGAAGATCTATACGCTAGTTCACCGCAGAGGAAGCGCATATATACGCGGCTTCGCTGAAGAGAAAGCGCGTATGCACAATAAAATTAACTCTATAATTTATACTGAAGTATACGCGGGTTTGTGTGAACGGAAGCGCGTATATATGCGACATCAGAAAAAGGAAAGCGCGTATGCAAACTAGGGTTTGGTGAAGTCTGTGGTAAGAAATGTCTCATCTGTTTTGCTGGTTTACTGATATCTGTCAGTGAGTTATATGTATCTGTTTCATGGTTGACTGTGCTTAAAAGTATGGGAAGGGTCAAGTTTGAAAATATGATGAAATATGGCCTGCAAGTGGTGTACTAAAAGAAGCTTTGGATCCAGTGTGAAAATTGATGAAACGTGGTCCATAGAGGTGTTGAGGGTTGTAGCCTTCAGTCAGGGGGTTGTAGCTCCCTTCCAGGTGAGGCTGGTAAATGAAATCAGCCTGTGAGGAAATAAAACAATGGGGTTGCCTTCCAGAGAGGCCGGTAAACGAAAGCAGGGGGGTGACGCGTGTCAGATGCCCGTACTAACACATATGTTAGTAAGATGTTTTTCTATAATAAATATTGTTACAAATGGCAGCGGTGGTTTGGAGACCACTTTGCTCTGAACAAAAAACTCAAATTGCCATGTGATGCTTTGTGTGATGGTTTACTCTGTTCTTACTGCATATGTTTACTGTTTATTAGACGTCTGATGAATGAATGATGGAATGATTTAAGTGAAGAACTAATGACATAATTAGATATCTGTGTATACGCGATTTTCATAAAGGGTATCCGCGTATATATGCAAGTATGTTTCAGGAAAGTAGCGTATGGGTTTTAGAAGCAAGAAAAAGTAAAAGCTTTGAATATGCAGTAAATACTGATTCACCCCCCCTCTCCGTATTTTTTTCCAATAGTAAGAAGTTAAAATTTGTTTATACAAGTTACTCATGGGTAACTATCCATTCACTATTAAATATTCCTTACTCATCATTACATAGAATGTTTACCAGTTCATAGTGTAACTTTTAGAATAAGAATAGTAAGCTCCTTAACCATTGAAAACCTCCATTACAGTACATTAACATACTACTGTACCATATAGCCTTCCACTCATTTCATTATTCATGTAAACATCACATACTTTCCATTATGAACATCATAACAAGAAAGGAATCAACATCATCAACTTGACACAATAATCAATCACATCATTGAACACCAATATACCCTGGAAACCTCGTAGGGTAAAAATCAGCAATGTTTAATTTTATTATTAAACGCTCGTGGAGGTGATCAGCCCTCACTCAATGGATTATATGGGAGACCATCCCTTAACCATTGTTTATAAATCTTACAAGGAAATATACAAATATCTAGCTTAAAGCCATTACAATAAATATGATAACATTTACCCACTAATCTTCATATCTTCATCTCTTGATGGCATGGATGCCCTACAATGGACCATCCTACATTGGATCATCCTACAGCTCGCACTTATCTGCATGAACTATAATTATTTACCTGCCACCAAGTTAAGCATAATATTTCCTTTGTACAAGTCACCATCATTCCTTGCTAAAGATGCCTTCAACATACATTGATGTCAAGATTCATAAAGTATTAATCAACCATTTCATATATCTATATTAGAGAGGCTTCTCCATATACTCTTGTATATTCATGACATGAAGGTAAAATACCTTGACATTCTCCCTTTAACAACACATATTGCATATGTGCTAGTAATAAGTAATCACATCAACTAATGTTTCTCTCACATAAGCACACATTCCTGCAAGACAATAGCTACATCTCCCCAACATTTCTTTAAAATAAACGGATATATCAGTTATGATGTTTTTGCATGTAATTTATATAAATTTAATCAAAATACCTAACACTTAAGCTATTACTTTTAGTGTATGGAATGCAAGCTAACATAACAAATGTTGCTCCCATGCATGCAAATGCATATATATTCCAAAAGAGTCTCCCCAAAGGAGTGCTTACACAACGAGGCACATAGCTTCCTTCACGAGTCTTCCCAATGAAAATCTCAACAAAATTGAGCATGTAAACATATGTTTTCTTTTCTATAAAACTATGCAATTAAGCATACAAATACATGTCTTCTTTTTTAAAGATTATACTAACAATCATTTCCAATGTAGTTTAATACAACATGCTATATTTCCCACATACAAATATGTATATTATTTCCAATGAAAGTTAGTACAAATATTGCATGCCTATGCATGATCTTCTTCCAAAAGGAATTAACATCATAATCATGATAATATAAAATTAATCACACAGTTTGTTCATCTAAAGAAATATAACTGAATAGTTCCATGGATTTATTAATTAGCTAATCTTTACCAACACTATGGTAATCTCATGAATTTATTAATTATATAATATTTATAATGTGGTTAATGTATACATACATATTCCTAAAAACTCTATCAAGAATATTAATCTGAGAAAACTTTTCTTTCCTCTTCTTCACCGCACATGAAAATATTTCAAGAGTTACCCTCTTTAATCTATTAAAGAAAATACCTTGGACTTGTTATCATTTCATAAACTAAAAGAGTACAAAATCCCTTTCAGAAATAAAAAGTAAGCATCTTCTTTTTTTCTTGGGTATACAATATTGTATAAATATTTATATTAAAGAGTTACCCTCTTTAATCTAATCAAGAAAATTCCTTTTCGAGAAAGTACCATAATTAACCCTTATTAACCTTTTATGCATTAAACCATGCAATTAAGTCAAAATACCCAATATACAACACAATAATAACTTGTTCTTTTACCCTCTAGAAAATGTAACCTTTGCAAACCCTTGCGAAGGAATTAACACAATGGACTTATCTTCTACTCCCAAGATAAATATATTCTTTCGAAAAAAAATCCTACAAATTTTGTTAATTATGCCTATAATTTCTACAAGCTAATTCCATAAGATATTACCTTTAACCACAATTACATATTTTCACCTTAAGAAGGAAAATTTCAACTTATTATATTTCCCTTGAAATATTTTCTCATATATTTATTCATCTTGATATGAGAATAAATTGTAAAATAAGTGAAGTATATATTTGAACTCACAAACAAAATTATACAATTGAAAATTAGAAAGAATTACTTATCTAGACGGGATTACTTATCTTGGCAGTAAATTCTTATAAAAGAAAAGAGATAAATTCCCTTATTTGCCAAAAATGAAGAGCCTCAACCATCTGGCTTGTATCAAGTTCTTCTACCTCTTCTTGCAATAATGAAATTATCACTCGGCATGGCCAGGGTTATTTAAAAGCTGAGAGGTTACTCCAATGCCTACTTTGAAATTTCGCACTTTTGAAAATGTCTTCCATTCTCGTCCCGGTTCAACTAGGTATGTGGGAAAATGCTCGCTCATTGCTACATAGCTATGGCTCGCTCTTCACCCTGAGTTGGCGTCTCATTCACATTCCATTGATGTTATGCTTTGATAAAGAACCTCCCCCTGTGAAATCATGTGAAGGAAATAATATAGTATGATTTGTTATCCAGAATTCATTTGACCTCTAATTGTTTCTTTATTTTCTTGATAAAATAGTTAAAGTAAAAAAAATAGATTTACCATGTTTTTATGTAAGAGGTATGTTACATACTCCCCCCCTTGAAGAGAACACCATCCTCGATGTGCTTCTCTCACTGAAATTTAAACTTATACTCCTGATAATAATATAAACAACCCAAAGGGGGACCTTCCCCTTCGCAATGGAACACTTTATTTTCCTTAAATTCCATTAAGTGAAACAATAATGTTTTTATCCATAGTCATAAGCATGTATAGCTTAAAAAATATTCCATTTACATTTTTTTTCACTTGTCTATTTATTTAATTCATAAAAATATGGAAAAATATCTATACGAACTTACCATTATTTACCAATTACTATTGGAAGAAATGATGGCTTTTATGCAAGCTCTCTGAGAATAGTTGAACAACCCATTAACAGTCCATAGAAAGAGCCTGTAATGTATGCCTAACAATTCAATCACATTAGTCACATAGTTTCAATCAAATGGAATACTTGCAACTATAAAAAATTCATGCAATATCAAGAGATATTTTAATCGGAGTACTTCCACAAGTACTCAGACAACACCAACCCTCTAACCATGCATCACATGCACACTATCTTAGCTCCTGCTAAAAACATCCACATAGTAATTCAAAAGTACTCAGAGAGCACCTAGCTCTCTAATCGTACCAATGGTCAATCCATGCACCATAGGCATATCTTAGCATCTGCTAAGACATTCAAACAAAATAGTAATAAAATAAATGAACTTATACATTTAGTAATTCATTTTAATATAACACATAAATTTTTACTTAACCTGTTCCTTTCTGAGAACCACAATGGTAAACAAAATGCTCCTCCTAAGCCATAGGAGTTGGCTTCCACAACCAAATCGAGTCATTTTCACATCCAGTTAGTCAATCTTTCCATATTAATTCAAAATAGTATTGCACACTAAAAATTCTTTATACGTATCTGGAAATTTAGTCTTTCAAGCTATGGTCCTCCCAACCATCAAGGGAGGCTATTACGTCCTCCACTTTCCCCCTAGCTCTAGAATATGGACGGTGTCCCAGGTCAATAGTGGAATAAATTCTCTTTCTGCTATGACCTCTGGATGGCCAATCCAGTCAAACTCAGAAATTTTGGTTTCACAAGGGTTGCTGTGAGTTATTTTCAACTGATCACAACTAGCTCTAGGCAAAATTGATTCATGCATATAACTTTCATTAGTTAATTCATTCATAACTAATAAATGCTATTAATAATTTTAATGCATCCATGACACGATTCACTCTAAAACTAGTCATTCAATGCCACTAATAATCTTAATGCATCCATGACGACTCATTCAAAAATGAGTCAATCAACTAGTCATTATAGTCAAGTCTCACTACTTGACCGATTAAAAGGCTTCATTCAATTTAATTTTAACACTCTATTATCTTATATAAGGACTTTCCTCACCTTTTTCATTCATGCATTAGTTTCACACACCATCATTATACACATTCATATTTTTAAAGTAGTGCATGGTAACTTTAGAAATTTTATTGCATGCAAAAGAAATTACTTCTTTTCAAACTCAAATGAAAGGTAACTAGTTTTCTTTCATGCTTTTTATACCTTTTTTTTCCTAAAAAAGTAAAGCATAATACACATATTAATCTCTTTTTTCCTAAAAAAGTAAAGCATAATACACATATTAATCTGACAGGCATATTATTATGCAGAAAAAGTATATTATAATAGCATGCACATTTTTAAGAATTCTTTTGAATAGAAGCTAATCTCATGAAATGCCATTTTTTTTACATATATAACAATAATTTTTTAAAGGAAATCAACATGCACATGCACAAACCATGCCTTGAATATACCTCTATAACACAATGGCTATTTTTTGTGCATGCAAGAAAGATAACTCTCCCTCTTTGTTCATGCAAGCGAGATAGCTCTTCCTTTATTGTAGGCAACACATATTCCCTTCTTAGAATTCTATCATCATGAAATACTATTTTCATGTAAAAACATTAACATAATTGAAATATTTAACATAATAATTATGTTTTCTAGAAGAGACGACATGGATTCTTTTCAGAAAAAAAACCAACTCAATAAGTTTTCCTTTTACCATGGTATATCTTTCTAAAAGATTATCATATTAGCAATGCTTTATTACTTTCCAAAAGAACTAGCACAATCTTGCATATTAAGTAAAACCACGTTTTACTCTTTATTTGTCTCTTTTCATTGCAAGATTCATGTGCAAGAATTATTTCAAAATATACATATTTCTCTCCCAAAAAAATTCAAATGTATATTAGTTTAAATTTTCAAGAAAAACACGCACATGTTTCATTTTCAAGAAACCAAATTCCCATCTCTTTTCATGAAAACTTCAACATAACAATGGAATTCTTACGTACATGAAAAAGATATATCCTTTTTAAATAAACTCTAACTTCATTTCTATTTACTTTGTATGCATTATATTTTCCATAAATGAAATAACTATTGTTTCAGAATAAAGAAAGATAATAATACTTATCTCTTGAAACTATTTGTTCAACTCGGGTTAGAGATGTGATGCCTTCCTTCACAGATGCACATTTCATCTTCGATCTCTTTAGAATCAGATTATTTATCTCCCTACTACAATACTCATCCCCATCAGGAACTTCTCATTGCTCCTCTATAACAATGTTTTCTTTTCACTTAACAATTCCCCAAAGGCACAAGTGCTGGAAACTTTAGCTCTGATACCACTTGTAACATACGCCGTTAACTTCACATGGAAATGTAAGGAGTTAATTTTTTTTTATACAAGTTACTCATGGGTAACTATCCATTCACTATTAAATATTCCTTAATAATCATTACATAGAATGCTTACCAGTTCATAGTGTAACTTTTAGAATAAGAATAGTAAGCTCCTTAACCATTGACAACCTCCGTTACAGTACATTAACATAATATTGTATGATGTAGCCTTCCACTCATTTCATTATTCATGTAGACATCGCATACTTGCCATTATGAACATCATAACAAGAAAGGAATCAACATCATCAACTTGACACAATAATCAATCACATCATTGAACACCAATATACCCTAGAAACCCCGTAGGGTGAAAACTAGCAACGTTTAATTTTATTATTAAATGCTCATGCAAGTGATCAACCCTCACTCAATGGCTTATAAGGGAGATCATCCCTTAACCACCGTTTATAAATATTACAAGGAAATATACATATATCTAGCTTAAAACCATTAGAATAAATATGATAACATTTACCCACTAATATTCATATCCTCATATCTTGATGGCATGGATGCCCTACAATGGACCATCATACATTGGCTCATCCTGTAGCTCGCACTTATCTGTATGAACCATAATCATTTACCTGCCACCAAGTTAAACATAATATTTCCTTTGTACAGGTCACCATCATTCCCTTCTAAAGATGCCTTCAACATACATTGATGTCAAGATTCATAAAGTATTAATCAACCATTTCATATATCTATATTAGAGAGACTTCTCCATCTACTCTTGTATATTCATGACATGAAGGTAAAATACCTTTACATTCTCCCTTTAACAACACATACTGCATATGTGCTAGTTATAAGTAATCACATTAACTAATGTTTATCTCACATAAGTACACATTCATGCAAGACAATAGCTACATATCCCCAACATTTATTTAAAATAAACTGATATATTAGTTACAATATTCGTGCATGCGATTTATATAAATTTAATCAAAATATCTAACCCTTAAGCTATTACTTTTAGTGCATGGAATGCAAGCTAACATAACAAATGTTGCTCCCATGCATGAAAACGAATATAGATTCCAAAAGAGTCTCCCCGAAGGAGTGATTACACAACAAAGCACATAGCTTCCTTCATGAGTCTTCGCAAAGAAAATCTCAACATAAGTGAGCATGTAAACATATGTTTTCTTTTCTGTAAAACTATGCAATTAAGCATACAAATACATATCTTCCTTTTTAAAGATTATACTAACAATCATTTCCAATGTAGTTATCACAACTTGCGATGTTTCTCACATACAAATATGTATATGCATTCCAATGAAAGTTAGTACATATATTGCGTGCTTATGCATGATCTTCTTCCAAAAGGAATTAACATCATAATCATGATAATATAAAAGTAATCACAGATTTTTTTCATCTAAAGAAATATAACTGAATAGTTCCATGGATTTATTAAATAGCTAATCTTTGCCAACACTATGGTAATCTCATGAATTTATTAATTATCTAATATTTACAACGTGGTTAATGTATACATACATATTCCTTAAAACTCTACCAAGAATATTAATCTGAGAAAATTTTTCTTTCCTCTTCTTCACCACACATGAAAATATTTCAAGAGTTACCCTCTTTAATCTATTGAAGAAAATACCTTGGACTTGTTATCATTTCATAAACTAAAAAAGTACAAAATCCCTTTTAGAAATAAAGATCAAGCATCTTCTTTTTTTCTTGGGTATACAATATTGTATAAAAATTTATATTAAAGAGTTACCCTCTTTACTCTAATCAATAAAATCCCTTTTCAAGAAAGTACCATAGTCAACCCTTAACCCTCATTAACCTTTTATGCAGTAAACCATGCAATTAAGTAAAAATACCCAATATACAACACAATAATAACTTGTTTTTTTACCCTCTAGAACATGTAACCTTTGCAAACCCTTGCAAAGGAATTAACACAATGGACTTATCTTCTATTCCCAAGATAAATATATTCTTTCGAAATAAAATCCTATGACTTTTGTTAATTATGCCTATAATTTCTAGAAGGTAATTCCATAAGATATTACCTTTAACCATAATTACATATCTTCACCTTAAGAAGGAAAATCTCAACTTATTATATTTTCCCTTGAAATATTTTCTCATATATTTATTCATCTTGATATGAGAATAAATTGTAAAATAAATGAAATATATATTTCAACTCACAAACAAGATTATACGAATGAAAATTAGAAGTAATTACTTATCTGGAAAGGATTACTTATCTTGGAAGTAAATTATTATGAAAGAAAGGAGATAAATTCCCTTATTTGCCAAAAATGAAGAGCCTCAACCATCTGGCTCGTATCAAGTTCTTCTACCTCTTCTTGCAATAATAAAATTATCACTCGGCATGGCCAGGTTTCTTTAAAAGCTGAGAGGTTAATCCAATGTCTACTTTGAACTTTTGACCTTTTGAAAATGCCCTCCATTCTCGTCCTGGTTCAGCTGGGTATGTGGGAAAATGCTCGTTGATTGCTGGATAGCTGTGGCTTGCTCTTCACCCTGAGTTAGCATCTCATTCACTTTCCATTGATATTCTGCTTTGATAATGAACCTCTCCATGTGCAATCATGTGAAGGAAATAATATAGTATGATTTGTTATCCAGAATTAGTTTTACCTCTAATTGTTTCTTTATTTTCCTGATAAAACAGTTAAAGTAAAAAAATAGATTTACCATGCGTTTACGTAAGAGGTTTGTTACAGCCTATTACCAAATACATGATTTTTGTTTTGTGAGACAATCATAAAACTTAAAATCAAATCATGCAATTTATAGAAATAATGTATAATACTTATTTTTAATGAAATTTTATTTGAAATAGAGCCATAGACTTTAAAATCATATTACAAATGTTCTATGTTGGACGAGTTCTCGGTACGTGGGTACTTCTGGTACGGGGAAACGAGTATCCGGTACGGCTAGAAGCTTTGCTCAAATTTACAGGAAACTTTAAGTTGGGAGCGGCAATAATATAATATATTAAAAATAAAAATAAAATAATTTAAAGGTGCAAATTAAATTCCACCATGCAGATTCCATCTTGCATTGAAATATGTAAAAGATTGGACATTGAAACACCACCAGAAAAAATCAAAGTATCAATCCATCAACAACTTGCCAATGAAATTCCTTGCCAGTGAAGAAACATGTGGAACTCCTAAACAAAAAAGAAGGTTATTATTACTTGATTATTATGTGATTTCATGTAACACTATATTATATTCAATTTTGAAATTCAAGTTTGGAAATTTATAGAATGAAACTGATTAACACACTACTCTTTCTCTTTCGGGCCATCATTGTAATTTGTTGAATCTTATCATTAAAGCTTCAAGATAGGCTTCAAGAAAGTAGAGTTATTTGAAATTGTTGAAATTCAAGATTTGCAACAGAAGCTGCCAAGGAATGACTAGCAACTGTATATATTTTGTTGAAATTTTTGGTAGATCTCCACATCTCTGTTGCTTTACAGAGCCCATGCAGTCCAATCCCTTGACCTATCATGTATTAGTTATGAAATAAACAATTGTTACCCTCTCTGCTCAAAATAGGTACCCAAAAGTTGAAAATCTGCTTAGAATAGGTACTCGAAAGGTGAAAATCTGCTCAAAATAAGTACCCGAAACGTCAAAATTTGTAGTAGTGAAGCTCCCAAAAAGCTCCAAAGTACCCTTTGAAGCTCCCAACAATTTTGGAAAGTTTCCTACAAGCTCCCAAGCTCCCAGGAGCGGGGGAGCGTGGGGTACGTGCTCTCCAATGGCTGGGAGCGGTACCCGTGTTACTATGCAAATGTTTTATAGAATGTTGTCATTCAATTTATGTTTATTATGTTTATCCTATGTTATATGACCCTTTCTTATTTTAGAAAACTTTTGTTCGAATTTATTTTATTTAATGATATAAATCTTTAATATAGTAAATAATAAATTAATTTATATAATTCCAAAAATGATAAATAATTTTTTTATTAGTAAACCTTAAATCAATTAAATAATCTAAAATAATAATGTTAATAAAATTAAATCAATTAAAATAACCTTAATTTAAGATAATAGGGTAATATAAAAAAAGTTTATTAGAAATTTGAAAATAAAAGGAAGTTTATTTCCAATATGAAGACTTTAAAGAAAAATTGGAAATAATTTCTACAATGTGACCCTGCAATCTTGTTCTTATATAAAATAATATAACATTATAAATTTTAATGATATAATAAATTTTAATATAATATATATTAAATTAGTTTAAATAATTTTGAAAAATAATAATTGAATAATATAAAGTATTTTTTATTAATGAAATCAAATCAATTAAAATAATGTTAATTCAACTTAATATTATAATTAGTTGAAAATAAAATTTTTAAAAATATATTTAAATGATTTAAAATTAAATAGTTTAAAATAATTATAAAAAAATAAATTTAAAATAAGTAATTATTATGTTTATAAGGGTTTTATTAAATGTTAAAAGGTAAAAATTAAATTTGTATATGTATTTTTAAATATTTTTTTTTTCTTAAATAGAAAAATCTACATTTACGTATCATAAATGTATGAGAAACACATTTTGAAAGGAATAAATAATACAAATCAAAATTAATTTTTGAAAGGAAAAAAGTAAGTTAATAAATGGTATTTAGAAATCATGAAGAGGTAAAGGTGGCTCTTCATAAGATTAACATTATGAATAATTATAAATATAAATATGTGTTAACAGGGAAAAGATTGCAACAAAAGTACATCGAAATATCTTTTTGATAAAATTATGTAGGGAGACGATAGAGTATCATTCATGAGAATTGTCAGAAGAATTGTGACACCGCGTTACATAAATACTTGTTGGTTAAGTTTATTTTACTTTCGGTAATTATTTTGTTGGTAAGCCTGTTGGAATTTGAAGAAGAGTAACTATTTTAATTTAGTTATAAATATGATATTAAATATGTAAATATATATTTTATTAATAAGATAGGTGGCTGAAAACTCAAAGGAGAAACCTAAAATGAATTTCTCGAACTACCAGTGAGTTAAGGAGTTATGGATTTTTGGTTTTATTTCTTGGAGATAAATTGATCTCCAGAGGAGGGAAGGGAGTCCTTTTTTTTCAAAGATTTTTTTGGATAGAAAAATAAACGAAGAGGAAGGCAGTGGTATAGTGCTAGGGAGAAATTCTTGAGCTGGGCAAGACCTAGTGGAATGCTTCATATTGATCAATTTTAGATTGGACTTGGAAAGGTTGGTCTTGGGGTCTGTAAACTGACGTGGAATTGGCAAAAATATGAAGGGGAGAGTTAGACATGATCGTCGATCTCATTGGAAGGGTGAAGGGTGCTGTTCTGGTTGCGTTTTCTAGTCCGTTTATTTAGCAAATAAGTATGAAGTAGTTAATGTGGATAATCATTTCTTGTAATTATGAAGAATTTTTTTATATTTAAATTCTGTAAGTATTAGAGATAGAAATAGATACATTAAGGAAATGAGCGAGTTGAATCATGATAATATTCTATAGAGGAAGATGAACTTATAGAAATGAATAGTCAAATTTGTATATATATGTGTAGTATGTAGGAATGTGGGTTTATGTAGGAGGGACAGGAGAAGCCTGATACTGGTTAGTCTAGCCCTCAATACTAAAACTGAATGTCATATAGTCTGTACCCATAATACATTTAAGACAAAACTATAAATTACTCAGCTTAGTAGTAATCTGTGACCCATTAATGTACCAACCCTTAAGGGATAGTTAAACGTATCAGTTACATAAACAGTGCAAGATTTATTTAAAGAAAACCAACATACTCCAGGAGTTCAAATGGCAAGGAATATTTGTATATATACAAATGGAATTGTAAGAATTTGAACGAGAAGCTATCTTTCACCATAAACTTTAAGAAGTAATAGCATGAAATAGAGTGTTTATCTTTGATAAAATATACAGCAAAATTTCGAGAAATATTACAAAAATTTCTATAGGGGATCCAAACGGCTACTAGATTCCCTTGTTATCTAAAGAGAAAAACACAAAAAGGCCTGAAACTCTAGGTTTAGGGTTTCGACCCTAAAACCCAAAAATAATTAAAAAATGACCAACGCTACTTAGGTTCGTCGCGACGAGCCTCACAGAATATTCCAAGTACCTCAAAGAGAAGTTGATGATTAGATCTTGGTCGTAGTAAGACCAAACCTGAAAAATTGTACCAAGCCATTAATGCGGCGTGAAGACGTACCAACAAGAACTAGAAAACAATGGTTTTTATCACTATGAAAATTAGGGTTGTAAACAAAATTTGGAAGAATTCAAGCGAAAAAAGAAATAAATAATAAAAAATTTACCGAAAGAAGCATCATGGTTTAAGGAAACAACGAGAACCTGTAGAGGAGGGAGGAAAATCCTTTTAAACCATTGACCTACAGTAAGCAAGAATTCCAAAAATTGTAAACCTTCCACTCTGTAACAACTACCTGGGTAGAGGAAAAAGGGGAAGTCATGAAAAACCACTTTTTCAACCATGTCTAGAACCTGCAAGAGGAGTTGATACAAACATTCAACAGCAACTGTAAGAGGAACGAAAAAATTGGGCATTCTATAAGATGTATAGAATAAAAGTCCTTACCTACATGACTAGTGAAGCATCCAACGCTTGAGAAGAGGTCACAAAATCACTTGAACAAAGAATAGAAACCTGGTTGTAGACCTCTGTAGATTCTGAGTAGTGGCTAAGTGAAATCTTGAGCCAGGGTTGGGTGGTATACCCTAAATAACCCTCCAATTATTACAGCTGTTCAATCATCAACCACATCAATAGTGCGATAAGTACCAGATGGCCATCGTTCGATGTGCCATGAAGTGATTCGATAAACTCTGACGGAGTAAGATTAGGTTAATTAAACATGGTATGGTCACCCTCGCTGACTGTGTCATATGGTAATGTCGTGGAGACCACATTAAAGATCATTATTAAGTGTAGGGCTTGGCATAGATAAAAAAAACGAAAAAAAAATGAAGCTTATAACCTTAAGGAGTATCGTTGCAATGTCCTGACAGAACACATATATTAGTAACCTTTGTAATGTGACAGGAATGAAGGTTTACAATAAATTAACTCTAGAAGCTTGATCAGAAACATGAATGTCAGGTTCCTTGGTTACATTTAATATATGATATTTGTATTTTTAATATTTCTTAAATAAAATAAAATTTGTAATTACTTTTTCGAAGGTCGTCATGCGTGTTACGGTTGGTTTTAGAGCCAAGTCACCAAGATGAGGCCTAATTGGGTAACTAACAATTTTTTTATTCTTGCAGAGATAAAGTACCAGAAAAACATGAGAAGAGGAGCAGGGGTCTCTCCACAAGGGAAATTAGCAGGAGGGGTTGGGACTAGGATTGGGTCTCATATGGAACTTTCACCGAAGATGTGGGTCCAATTGGGTCAAAACACCCCACACATAAACAAATTATTACTGGAAACCGTCTAAAATTTGCGTGAGGAGATGATGAACCTGAGAGATACTAATGACCGACTGATACGGGAACAAGAAAGGATCGTTAAAATCCTCTCAGATAGGTAGAATAAAAGTCGTCCCAATCCCATCTTGGAGAATCAGAAGAGGTATGAGATGCAACATCAAGGAGAGGAACACCCAAAGGTTGAAGGAGGTCATATTGAGAATGAATAAGAATATGAAAATGCTTTGGGTGGCAGAGAAAATAAGAAACATAAAGTTGAACTTATAGGAGAGTTAAAAAATATTAAAGCACGAACGTTCGATGGAGAAATAGAGGAGGCTATCGAAGCTTGGTTGATTAATATGAATAAATGTTTTTAGCTCTATGAATATGGTGACAACCTTAAATCCAGATTAGGAATTTATCAATTGCAAGGGAAAGCGACAGTGTGGTGGGAAGAGATCAAAATGGTTTGAGGCATTGATGAAAAAGATGTAGCATGGCACAATTTTCATAGAACACTTTAAAGACAAACATTTGACAGAACATTTATATGATGAGAAGGCTAAAGAGTTCCACAATCTGAAGTTAGGGAAAAATACAATGAATGAGTTTATTACAAATTTTTCTTCTATGTTAAGATAGGTTCGTTATATTCAAGAGGAGATGGCTAAAGTACAATGTTTTACCAACAATCTACCAACCTTCATGACGGAGACACTAGAGTTTGAAAACTCAATGAAAATGTAAGAGACTACCTGGAATGCTCGAATCTTCTATCAAAAGATGAAGAAAAAAGGGGAACCCAGTAGAGGGGAAATAAGAAAGGACAAAGAAATTTTCAAAATTCATGAATGCTAAAATTTCGAGAAATCAAGGGATGCATAGGAAACAACTGATTATAACACCTAGAAAGAATCAACGAAGGAATCAAGTTCCATATGAAAATATACCAATGGAAGCATTAAGCAAGCTCAAATTAATTTAGCCACAAAAGCGTCCTCTTCAATGTTGGGGCTGTGGGGAGCCCCATTATTACAAAAATTTCTCTCATCCTAACGAAGTAGAACCAACTACCAATCTACAAGAAGCTTCTACGATTGGGGAAGTGACACGAAATATTCCACGAATCAATGCTTCTTTGGAGGATCACCAATCCAAGTACCAACCGTCGATCGTGGAATTTGAAGGTAAATTAGCTAACCACCCAATCTCCTTTATAATAGACCCTGGAGTCAACTTGAGTTATATTAATCCTAAATTAGTTGAGTTATGTCAATTGAAAAGTATTAAATTTAGGAATCCTAGGCTAGTGAAATTGGCCACAGGGGGAAAACGAAGGGTGATTGCAAGGGTGGAGGACTGTCCTATGGATATAGGCTGACAACATACTAGATTTACTTTAGTTATATTTCCCCTCGGATCGTATGATATGCTAATTGGCATGGATTGGCTCAAAGAACATTGGTCCTTAGTGAATTGTACATAGAAGTATGTTAATTTTCTCACTAACAGGTGTTATAGACAGAGCATACAAGGCATACAAAGAGGTATAAATCTATGACCTATCATAACTAACCAATTAATAAAATTTACTCGTAAGGGATGCCAAATAGATTTCGTAGAAGTTGGATATATTGACACTAAAGACAAGATAACAACTCTAGAAATATACCATTAATATATGAGTTTATGAATATATCTATGGAATAAATTCTGGGGTTACCACCCAAGAGAAGTATAGATTTCACCATAGAGATAATTCTAGGAGTAGCCATAGTATCAAAAACCCCTTATCACATGATAATCCTTGAGTTAACATAATTAAAAATACAGTTGCAAGAATTACTTGAAAAGGTATATATCCACCAAAGCGTGTCACCCTCGGGAACCCTGGTGTTGTTTTTTAAAAAGGACGCTACTTTTCAATTATATATTGATTATTGACAGCTAAACAAATTAATTGTTAAAGAAAAGTAACCCTTACAAAGAATTGATGATCTCTTTGAGCAGGTGAAGGGTGCCACTGTATTTTTCAAAATTGACTTATAGTCAGGTTATCATCAAATTAGGATTTCAGAGGTACATATCCATAAAATAATATTCAGAACTTGTTATCGGCAGTATGAATTTGTTGTTTTACCCTTCGATCTCATGAATGCTCCAATCACATTTATAAGTTTTATGAATGAATTTTTCATCCTTATTTGGATAAATTCATTTCATTTTTATAAATGATATTCTAATCTATTCAGGAAAACTAGAGGATAATAAGGAGCACCTTCGGATATTACTACATACTATGAGAGAGAATCAACTCTACGCTAAATTCAGTAAATGTGTTTTTTTTCAAGGAACAATTTTAGTATTTGGGACATGTTACCTTCTTTCAAGGTTTAGCAGTGGACCTCGAGAAAGTTAGAAAATTTATGAATTGGTATGTTCCCAAGAATGCAGCTAATATCATATCTTTCATGGGTTTGGTTGGGTATTACCACCACTTTATTGAAGGAATCTCTATAGTTTTCTACCCTATTACTTCCCTTAACAAGAAGGGAATAATGTTCAAGTGGAGGGAAGAATTTCAATGCAGCTTTGCAACATTCAAACATTTGTTAAGAACTGCTCTCGTATTAAAAATTGTGGATCCAGATAAGGAGTTTATTGTTTGTATTCATGCTTCTCAAGAGGGTGTTAGAGGAGTTTTTATGCAATAAGGAAGGGTTATAGACTATGAGTCCCAAAAATTTAAGGATCACAAACAAAGGTATTGTACCTATGATTTGGAGATATTTGCGATTATTCATGCCCTTAAAGTTTGGAGACATATTTGTTAGGGAAAAGATTCACGTTAATGGCAGATCATAGTGGCTTATCTATTTTTTCTAAGCAACCCAATTTAAATTCCCGTCAAGCTAGGTGGACAACGTTCCTAAGTGAATTTTGTTTTGAAATTAATCATTGAAAAAGGAAGGAGGATCGTGTGGTAGACACGTTGAGTAGTAAATTCCACTACATCTATGAAGTTACTTATAGTCAAATAGAATTTGACTATTCAGAGTATATTGGAGATGCTTCCTTGAGTAATCTCGTGTACAAAATTTTATGGAAGCAGAGTAAAAAAATGAAAAATGTAGGAAAAAAAAAATATGATTATGATATAAATAGTCACATATTCGTGACCTTCAAGGGGATAATTTATGTTCCTAACCAGATGGTGGTTAAACAATTTTTATTTTATGAATTTCACCGAAGTCCTTATGCCACCCATCCCAGATACAAAAAAATATTTCTACAATTAAAAAGAACTATTTCATGCTAGGAATGAGAAGGGATATCGTGGAGTATCTAGATAAATTCCCAGAATGTCAAAAAGATGAAGTAGAATACTAACACCCAAAATTAATTGTGACTAAACAAATGGCAGGAATTGATTATTGGCAAGCTAAACAAATTAATTGTTAAAAGAAAAGTAACCCTTACAAGAATTGATGATCTCTTTGAGCGGTGAAAGTGCCATTTGTATTTTTCAAAATTGACTTATAGTCGAGGTTATCATCAAATTAGGATTTGAGAGGTACATATCCATAAAATAATATTCGGAACTTGTTATCGGCGGTATGAATTTGTTTACCCTTCGATCTCATAGATACTCCAATCACATTTATAAGTTTTATGAATGAATTTTCATCCTTATTTGGATAAATTCATTTCATTTTTATAAATGATATTCTAATCTATTCGGGGAAAACTAGAGGATAATAAGGAGCACCTTCGGATATTACTACATACTATGAGAGAGAATCAACTCTACGCTAAATTCGGTAAATGTGTTTTTTTCCAAGGAGCAAATTTTAGTATTTGGGACATGTTACCTAATTTCAAGGTTTAGCGGTGGAATTGGACCTCGAGAAAGTTAGAAAATTTATGAATTGGTATGTTCCCAAGAATGCGGCTAATATCATATCTTTCATGGGTTTAGTTGGGTATTACCACCACTTTATTGAAGGAATCTCTATAGTTTTCTACCCCTATTACTTCCCTTAACAAGAAGAGAATAATGTTCAAGTGGAGGAAGAATTTCAATGCGGCTTTGCAACATTCAAACATTTGTTAGAAGCTTGCTCTCGTATTAAAAATTGTGGATCCAGATAAGGAGTTTATTGTTTGTATTCATGCTTCTCAAGAGGGTGTTAGAGGAGTTTTTATGCAATAAGGAAGGGTTATAGACTATGAGTCCCAAAAATTTAAGGATCACAAACAAAGGTATTGTACCTATGATTTGGAGATATTTGCGATTATTCATGCCCTTAAAGTTTGGAGACATATTTGTTAGGGAAAAGATTCACGTTAATGGCAGATCATAGTGGCTTATCTATTTTTTCTAAGCAACCCAATTTAAATTCCCGTCAAGCTAGGTGGACAACGTTCCTAAGTGAATTTTGTTTTGAAATTAATCATTGAAAAAGGAAGGAGGATCGTGTGGTAGACACGTTGAGTAGTAAATTCCACTACATCTATGAAGTTACTTATAGTCAAATAGAATTTGACTATTCAGAGTATATTGGAGATGCTTCCTTGAGTAATCTCGTGTACAAAATTTTATGGAAGCAGAGTAAAAAAATGAAAAATGTAGGAAAAAAAAAATATGATTATGATATAAATAGTCACATATTCGTGACCTTCAAGGGGATAATTTATGTTCCTAACCAGATGGTGGTTAAACAATTTTTATTTTATGAATTTCACCGAAGTCCTTATGCCACCCATCCCAGATACAAAAAAATATTTCTACAATTAAAAAGAACTATTTCATGCTAGGAATGAGAAGGGATATCGTGGAGTATCTAGATAAATTCCCAGAATGTCAAAAAGATGAAGTAGAATACTAACACCCAAATTAATTGACAGCTAAACAAATGGCAAGGAATTGATTATTGACAGCTAAACAAATTAATTGTTAAAGAAAAGTAACCCTTACAAAGAATTGATGATCTCTTTGAGCAGGTGAAGGGTGCCACTGTATTTTTCAAAATTGACTTATAGTCAGGTTATCATCAAATTAGGATTTCAGAGGTACATATCCATAAAATAATATTCAGAACTTGTTATCGGCAGTATGAATTTGTTGTTTTACCCTTCGATCTCATGAATGCTCCAATCACATTTATAAGTTTTATGAATGAATTTTTCATCCTTATTTGGATAAATTCATTTCATTTTTATAAATGATATTCTAATCTATTCAGGAAAACTAGAGGATAATAAGGAGCACCTTCGGATATTACTACATACTATGAGAGAGAATCAACTCTACGCTAAATTCAGTAAATGTGTTTTTTTTCAAGGAACAATTTTAGTATTTGGGACATGTTACCTTCTTTCAAGGTTTAGCAGTGGACCTCGAGAAAGTTAGAAAATTTATGAATTGGTATGTTCCCAAGAATGCAGCTAATATCATATCTTTCATGGGTTTGGTTGGGTATTACCACCACTTTATTGAAGGAATCTCTATAGTTTTCTACCCTATTACTTCCCTTAACAAGAAGGGAATAATGTTCAAGTGGAGGGAAGAATTTCAATGCAGCTTTGCAACATTCAAACATTTGTTAAGAACTGCTCTCGTATTAAAAATTGTGGATCCAGATAAGGAGTTTATTGTTTGTATTCATGCTTCTCAAGAGGGTGTTAGAGGAGTTTTTATGCAATAAGGAAGGGTTATAGACTATGAGTCCCAAAAATTTAAGGATCACAAACAAAGGTATTGTACCTATGATTTGGAGATATTTGCGATTATTCATGCCCTTAAAGTTTGGAGACATATTTGTTAGGGAAAAGATTCACGTTAATGGCAGATCATAGTGGCTTATCTATTTTTTCTAAGCAACCCAATTTAAATTCCCGTCAAGCTAGGTGGACAACGTTCCTAAGTGAATTTTGTTTTGAAATTAATCATTGAAAAAGGAAGGAGGATCGTGTGGTAGACACGTTGAGTAGTAAATTCCACTACATCTATGAAGTTACTTATAGTCAAATAGAATTTGACTATTCAGAGTATATTGGAGATGCTTCCTTGAGTAATCTCGTGTACAAAATTTTATGGAAGCAGAGTAAAAAAATGAAAAATGTAGGAAAAAAAAAATATGATTATGATATAAATAGTCACATATTCGTGACCTTCAAGGGGATAATTTATGTTCCTAACCAGATGGTGGTTAAACAATTTTTATTTTATGAATTTCACCGAAGTCCTTATGCCACCCATCCCAGATACAAAAAAATATTTCTACAATTAAAAAGAACTATTTCATGCTAGGAATGAGAAGGGATATCGTGGAGTATCTAGATAAATTCCCAGAATGTCAAAAAGATGAAGTAGAATACTAACACCCAAATTAATTGACGGCTAAACAAATGGCAAGATTGATTATTAATGACTAAACAAATTAATTGTTAAAGAAAAGTAACCCTTACAAAGAATTGATGATCTCTTTGAGCAGGTGAAGGGTGCCACTGTATTTTTCAAAATTGACTTATAGTCAGGTTATCATCAAATTAGGATTTCAGAGGTACATATCCATAAAATAATATTCAGAACTTGTTATCGGCAGTATGAATTTGTTGTTTTACCCTTCGATCTCATGAATGCTCCAATCACATTTATAAGTTTTATGAATGAATTTTTCATCCTTATTTGGATAAATTCATTTCATTTTTATAAATGATATTCTAATCTATTCAGGAAAACTAGAGGATAATAAGGAGCACCTTCGGATATTACTACATACTATGAGAGAGAATCAACTCTACGCTAAATTCAGTAAATGTGTTTTTTTTCAAGGAACAATTTTAGTATTTGGGACATGTTACCTTCTTTCAAGGTTTAGCAGTGGACCTCGAGAAAGTTAGAAAATTTATGAATTGGTATGTTCCCAAGAATGCAGCTAATATCATATCTTTCATGGGTTTGGTTGGGTATTACCACCACTTTATTGAAGGAATCTCTATAGTTTTCTACCCTATTACTTCCCTTAACAAGAAGGGAATAATGTTCAAGTGGAGGGAAGAATTTCAATGCAGCTTTGCAACATTCAAACATTTGTTAAGAACTGCTCTCGTATTAAAAATTGTGGATCCAGATAAGGAGTTTATTGTTTGTATTCATGCTTCTCAAGAGGGTGTTAGAGGAGTTTTTATGCAATAAGGAAGGGTTATAGACTATGAGTCCCAAAAATTTAAGGATCACAAACAAAGGTATTGTACCTATGATTTGGAGATATTTGCGATTATTCATGCCCTTAAAGTTTGGAGACATATTTGTTAGGGAAAAGATTCACGTTAATGGCAGATCATAGTGGCTTATCTATTTTTTCTAAGCAACCCAATTTAAATTCCCGTCAAGCTAGGTGGACAACGTTCCTAAGTGAATTTTGTTTTGAAATTAATCATTGAAAAAGGAAGGAGGATCGTGTGGTAGACACGTTGAGTAGTAAATTCCACTACATCTATGAAGTTACTTATAGTCAAATAGAATTTGACTATTCAGAGTATATTGGAGATGCTTCCTTGAGTAATCTCGTGTACAAAATTTTATGGAAGCAGAGTAAAAAAATGAAAAATGTAGGAAAAAAAAAATATGATTATGATATAAATAGTCACATATTCGTGACCTTCAAGGGGATAATTTATGTTCCTAACCAGATGGTGGTTAAACAATTTTTATTTTATGAATTTCACCGAAGTCCTTATGCCACCCATCCCAGATACAAAAAAATATTTCTACAATTAAAAAGAACTATTTCATGCTAGGAATGAGAAGGGATATCGTGGAGTATCTAGATAAATTCCCAGAATGTCAAAAAGATGAAGTAGAATACTAACACCCAGATGGACTACTTCACCCCTTACCCATACTTGAATGGAAATGGGATACTATTACCCTTGAATTTATAACAGGTTTTCGAAGGACTAAGAAGAAAAATTATTTGATCATGGTGGTAGTGGATCAATTAAGAAAGGTGGCTCATTTTATTCTCTTTAATTCCACATATCAGATAGTTCAAATTGTGGACATATTTATGAGGGAAATATTCAGGTTACATGCGATACCGAGAATAATAATATCTGATATGGATGTGAAGTTTACATATTCAATTTGGAAGTCCCTCTTTAACGATTGGGTACCCAGATCCAATTCAGTACAACATTCCACCCAAAAAATGATTGGCACACCAAATGACTAGTTGAGGTATTAGAGGACATGCTTCACATGTACATGATGCAACAACCAACTAAGTGGGATAAATATCTCCATTTAGTGGAATTTGCTTATAATAATAGCTACCATGAGTCAATAAATATGAGTCCTTTGAGGTAATGTATGGGAAAATATGTCAAACCAATAGGATTAATCTGGAAGATAAGTTAATCTTGGGATGAGATGTCCTAACAGAAATGGAGCAAGTGGTAAAGGGGGTGTGATAAAAATAAAGAGCTACACAAGATAGACAAAAATACTACACACATAGGAAAATAACCCACAAAAAATTCTAGGTGGGCAACCATGTATATGTAAGGGGTAAACCTAAGAGAAGCACTCTCAGGAAGGCTTGGTGTGCAAAGTTAGCACCCTGATATTATGGACCTTTCTAGACACTAGAAATTATAGGACCAATATCATATAGAATTGCATTACCAAGCCATATCAAAGTACATAATGTGTCTCATGTATCTTTACTTGAGGAATACATATATGATTCGAGACACATCATAAATTAGAAAGATGTACAGGTAAATAATATAAATTTTATGGTGTATGTTAATTTTGGATATAATGACTTGATAAAACTAAAGACAATAAAATATGTATTATGGAGGACGAGACAAATGGAGAGTTCCTTGTAGAACCATTGCGTATTCTAGAGAAGAGAGAAAAAATGCTGCACAAGCAAGCTATCGCCCAAGTTAAGGTGAAATGGAGGCACTTTATCCTCAAATAGGCTACTTGGGAGGATGAAGAATTAATGTGATAAGCATACCCTGATTAGTTTCGGGAACAAGCGTAACACCCCTAGTTTTATGTTTTCAAGTTAGACATTTGAACTTCAGTCCAAAGGGGAGTTGACCCCAATGGATAATTATTGTGTGGATGTAGTTAATTAATTGTTTATGAAAAATAAATAAAATGTTGTCTGTGCATTATGACCAAATGAGATTTTTGAGATCAATTGCCTAATCCATGAGGTATGGAAAGAGGGTAAGACTTTCCCCAAAAATATTTCAAAAAGCCTTGAAAGAATTTAATTCTAAATTAGATTTTGAGGAAAAAGCTAAAAATTTCCCCAATGATGAGGACAGTAGTTGGGAAAAGGTAAAAAGCTAGAAAAGTAGAAAGCAGCTTTAAAGTCCCTAAATAAGGGAAGCATAGGCAAACAGGAATAAAAGCATCCTGTAATTCTCGACACAGAATTAGAAACAAGCTTTGGGGAGAGCATAAGTTTAAATAAGCTACTCCAGAATAGATTGGGGTTGGTCTATTCTTGGAGAGGATCTCAGCTCGGGGGTGAGTTCTGGAGACAGAGGAACTCTAAGGTTGGGAGGATTGGTCATCAGCAGAAGTGGTATGCACACAAATTTTATGAATGGTTAAAATAGACGTTGTTGTACAATATTGATAATTGTTGTAGCTGTTATTTTCAATTAAGTTTTCTCAGGTTGTTATTCCTTACATTTAACCGAATTAAATAGAAGAAATAAATCTTCTAAATTTCTGTATTGGAGTAGGAATAAATTCTAGGAAATACTATCATCCATAATCTCGAAACCATAGTCTGGTTTAAATCTGGAGATATTAAAATAATCCCCTAGAATAATTAAAGTGTAACTTTAATCTACTTCTAAAATGAATATTTATATGAACATGTAAGATATAGACTTTTATAAACTAGTAGCGAACTGAGATGATAACTGTAACTTTATATAAACATGCATTTAGCCAAATTGATAAAGTATATTTACATTTCTTCATCAGCCTGGTTGCATCAATAATTTCTAATACAAGCTATCTCTCAAAATGCATAAACCAAAATTGGTCTAAATCTGAAGATAGGTTCTTCTCTTAGAAGTAAAACAAATATCTGCAATTTAATATGTTGATATTATAATCTCCTTGTCTTATAATTACAATGGAATTAGATGGGTAATTTAGATAAGAACATTAGTAAATTAAATGTTGCTAGAGAATTTCAGAATTCTAGAAAATTTCACTGGTGCCAAATTAAATTCAGGAAATACAATTATCGGAGAAAACATTAACTTACAGTTTGGACAGTGCATGTACATATATAGTACAGAGTAATTATAAGAATAATATATTTTTCATGGACTGATATCTACGAAATTTACACAGCATAAAATAAAATAGATTTAAAAAAGAAAAAAAAAATCTGAAGGGCATGTATACTAACAGTTATAAGGATAGTGATTAATTTCACCTGTTTAATACTAGAGTAGAAATTTTAAATATTTCCACGAAGGGGGGCGTGTTATCATAAACAACGTTACCAGAATATCCACCTCTTCATTTATACATAATCTAATAGAAATTTAACCAACAATTTTATACAAATATTGTTGCTAAATATAAGGTTTCAAAATATTTATAATCTATACATGAAAAGAAATATCGAGCATAATGCATGTGCTTATGGTTATGTTATGAGTAGTAGAGATTCATAAATCCCACCTTCGTTTATCCATGTAAACATTATTTTACAATGAACTGTGAAATAGGCACAATAATGATAGTTGATCAGTTAAAAAGAAAAAAAAATTAAGCAGAAACAAATGAAAATAAAAAATTTACTTCTTAAGGGTTACTTCTTAAATATAATCTTCACCATTTAATTATGATTGTTATTGCAATAAGTTAATATAAAGAAAACAAAAAATTGTATGCTTAGCTTGCACAATAGGGGAGTAAACCAGTGTTTCATAATGTCCTTATACAAACTTGATTGTCGTGACAATCATGATGAAAAAAATATACAACTAAGCAAAACGCAAATATTTAAAACAAATTGATTGAAATTTCGGAAAACATAGATAAAAGCCCAAACGAACATTTGGAGGATTGTAGAGAACCTGTACAGTAGACGAGAGATAATAAATGAGATGAAATGAAGTTTTCGCAAAGAGCAAGGTAAAATAGATGGAACAATTTTCGTTAGAACAGAGATCCTTTATACCTAAAATGAAAATAAAATTTTCATTAGTAAGAAGTTATAATCCAAAGAATTAATAAACAGAAAGATTGTATGTAAAAATTTGAAGGCAGAAAACATTGGTACCTGTGTTATTAAACGTACAGTGAGTCAATGCTCTGAAAAAAAAAATAGGGTATTAAATTCAGTAGATTTTAAAAGAGATTATATAACAGATTTCACCTATGATTTTAAAGAAATGGCTTAAGGGTCTAACCATGACTACAAGACTGGAGATAATTGCGTCCATCATGAGACTTGACCATGTTAGATCGAGCTTTGAAACCATTGTATATATTCGTGGAAGCAAAAATGCTTCATCATTCGTATCGTAAATCCCTTATACAAAATAGGAAGGGAACCATAAAAATCTCGGGGAGGGTTAGGTTTTAGATTCCATTTAGATTTATTAATCTTTACGAATGCCCAAAATTGAAATGTGTAAGATAGAACTAAAATTTTATTGTAAATATAATACCCATCTTTATAAGTTGAGATTTGGTAAATCGTTGGGAAAATCTGGGTTAATTTCAATGCATTTCTAAGTAAATGTTTCATTCTGAAAGGGTTACAAATAATGTGGAAATAATAAGTAAGAAACAAAGTTTTCCGAGACGGAAAAATTGCTGAACCAACCCAACAATGCGGAAGTATTTCAAAAGGTAATTATGCAGAAAAGAAAAAGAGAGGAAAAACCTCTTACCATCATGATGGCGATATGGTAGTGGTTGAATGCACGCCCCTGGTATGAATTTCTCGTAGTTGCAGAGCCACATTGTGTTGAGGGAAAAGCCAAGAAGGGAAAATGAAGAACAATAACAAAGCTAAAATGGAACAGTAAGTAAAAGAACATGATTTAAAAAGAGAACATGAAACCCTAATACCAGAAATCGATGACCATCCATGTGTAATTCAAATCAAGGGTTGAAAGAGGGTTATGGAAACTCGAAAACCCAAATTTTGACAGTAGAGGACTTAAAGAATCCCGAGAGGGATTGTAGAAAGTAATTCGATAGGATAGTTTCGTACCAGTCCTATCGTATTTAATTATATTTGACCACAGTTCTAGTACCATGTAGGAAAAATTAATTAAAAGATTTGAGTATTTCAATGCCCGAAAATGTGATGGTGACCCTTACAATTTATGAATCCAATAGCTAATGCTACATGCCATAAATTCATAGTAGCCGTGTTGAGGAGTAGTACGAGAGTTGGTGAAAAGAGAAATAAAATCTCGAGTCTGGAGGGAGAAAGGACTCTGTTATGAAAATTTAAATCTTCAGTTTGATGGAAGGTAGGACGTGTAAGTATCTCTAATACAAAGCACAAGGAAAAGTAACGTAAACCCTTTTTACTAAAGTACACATATTAAATGGCTATCTATCTAAATAAATTTAGGGTTTCATATGAGGTTATAATAGTAGGTGCAAGCAACTTAACAATGGTTTAATTATAAGATTTTGTTCACCTATGTAACGAAAAGGGATTATTCCTTAGACCTTCGATCTCTAATGTTAAAGACAAAGTGTATACTCATGATAATACTTACACTATAAGTTATGGTAAGCGTATGGGATAAAAAAATAAAGGATTTTAAATTCAATCATATAAGATATATCTATAATATAGTGAAGTAAATCAAAGATCTAACAAAAACAGTTAATAGGAAAAGTGTAAGGGCATTTACATTAATTTCTTTGAAAAATATTTTTTTAATTCAATTAAATGGATTTCCATCTATATAATGGTATAGGTATAGGAAATTTCATCGGGTTTAAATATTATTGAAATCCAGTATTGTGGTAGAAGTTAAACTCAATATGAAGTGATGTTAATATTGGAAAAAAAAAAAAAATTGTTGGTAAAAGAGAGAGACATTACAACAAGAAAAAAACACCGACAATGGTGTTTTCGAACAAGGGGAAAGATGCCACACCCAGTTACATAAATACTTGTTGGTTAAGTTTATTTTACTTTCGATAATTATTTTTTTGTTAAGACCTCTAATACACAAGCTTATGGGAGAAGCTTGTCGAAATGGAAAGAAAAAGAAAAAATTACTTTAATTTACTCATAAATATGTTATATCTATATATATACATAGGTATATATTATGTTAACAAGTAGGAAAAATTAATTAAAATATCTGAGTATTTCAATGCCTAAAAATGTGATGGTGACCCTTACAATTTATGAATCCAACAGCTAATGTTACGTGCCATAAATTCATAGTAACCGTGTTGAGGAGTAGTACGAGAGTTGGTGAAAAGAGAAATAAAATCTCGAGTCTCGAGCGAGAAAGGACTCTGTTACGAAAATTTAAATCTTCAGTTTGATGGAAGGTAGGACGTGTGAGTATCCCCAATACAAAACACAAGGAAAAGTAACGTAAACCCTTTTTTCTAAAGTACAGATATTAGATGGCTAGCTATCGAAATAAATGAAGGGTTTCATATGAGGTTATAGTAGTAGGTGCAAGCAACTTAACAGTGGTTTAATTATAAGATTTTGTTCACTTATGTAACGAAAAGGGATTATTCCTTAGACCTTCGATCTCTAATGTTAAAGATGAAGTGTATACTCATGATAATACTTACACTATAAGTTATGGTAAGCATACGGGATAAAAATATAATGGATTTGAAATTCAATCATATAAGATATATCTATAATATAGTGAAGTAAATCAAAGATCTAACAAAAACGATTAATAGGAAAAGTATAAGGACATTTACATTAAGGTCTTGAAAAATATTTTTTTAATTCAATTAAATGGATTTCCATCTATATAATGATATAGGTATAGGAAATTTCATGGGGTAGAAATATTATTGAAATCCAGTATTGTGGTAGAAGTTAAACTGAATATGAAGTGATGTTAATATTGGAAAAAAAAAAATTGTTGGTAAAAGAGAGAGACGTTACAAATTGTATCAGAGCCTAGGTTAGAAAAAACTGGGTTGTTGTTGTGCTCACTGTATAAAATAAGTTTTTGAAAATTTTATATGGTTACTGATGTTGTTTTGTTTTTGTGTGTACAAAGGTACTGAATTGAAAAGTCAATGGCTGAAGAAGATGAACTTTATGTCGATCTGGGTGGTAGAGATAATACACCAGATCCCAATGCTCCTCTAATGGCCATGTTGCATAGGTTGCAATGGGATCTGGTCGATCTAAAAAGCGAGAATGATAGGCTATCATTAGCCAGTGAGGAGTAGGAAAAATTGATAAGAGAACTGACTTCGCGGAACAGCCAAGAAGGTGAAGGTTCTAGAAGGAGGAGGAACGATAGGTGCTCAGATGAGTCTAAGGAAGATGACACTACTAGACATCATTCTAAACAAAAGAAAGATTTACAGGGTGAATTCCAAAAAATTAAACCTCCCTCCTATGATGGAGAGAAGGAGGAAGATGTTGAGGCATGGCTATTGAATATGATTAAGTATTTTCAAGTGTAAAAGTATGAAAGCAATTTGAAGGCCACATTAGCTATCTACCAGCTGCAAGGTAAGGCTACCTTGTGGTGGAAGGAGAAAAAAATGGTTCATGCCATTGATGAAAAAACAGTGACTTGGGAATATTTTCAAGCCAAGTTTAAAAATATTTATTTGAATGAACGCTATTATGATGAGAAATCAAAGGAGTTTCACGAACTCAAATTGGGACAACTCACCATAGATGAGTTTGTCACCCAGTTAACAAATTTGTTAAGGTATGTCCCTTATATTCATGAAGAGAAAGCAAAGGTGTAAAGGTTTTTAAACTGTTTGCCTACTGTGTACAAGGAGAAAATAGAGTTTGATAATCCAAAAACTATAGACGAAGTGGTGAGGAAAGATAGATTATGCTACCAGTAGTTTAAAGGAAAGAATGAACAAGGGAAAAGATGGATAAACAAGGGAGAACTCAAAGTAAAGAAACATAAACCAACTTACTTGAAGAACTTTGGTAGGGATCATCAGCGAAAGAAATTTAACAAACCAAAGGGATGTCAAACTGCTCAGTCCCAAGTTGGTTCAAAATAAATAGATGGTGATAATAAGAAGGAAGGAACAATTAAAATGCGGGAGCCTTTGAAATGTTGGGGCTGCAGAGAACATCATCTATTGAGGGACTGTCCAAACAAAAATATTCAGATGATTATGAGAGATAGAGAAGCTACCACAGTGAATGATATATCAAGGAACATAACCACTATCAGTGCAGCTTTGGAGAACCGACAGACAGAACATCAGGCTACTATGGTCGAGATGGAAGGTAAGATTGTTGTCCAATCTGTTATAGTTTTAATTGATCTGGGTGCTTCTTTGAGTTACATTAGTCCACAAGATGCAGAGAAATGCAATCTCAAAACTGAAAAATTTCAATAGTCTTGGTTGGTCCAGTTAGCCACTAGCACCAAACGAAAAGTAACTCATAATTTACCTCAAATAGAAGTAAAATTAAATGATTTTCAGACAAAAGTAAATTTAAATATTCTGCCCTTAGGCTCATATGATTTGCTGATAGGAATGGACTGGTTAGAGAAAATAAAGGCTATGATGAACTGTTGGATAAAACTATGCATTGCATAGATGAGGAAGGGAGACCCATTATACTCAAGGGAAAACCAAAACCAATCTCTGTAAGACAAATATCAGCTCTGCAATTAAAAAGGATAGCTAGAAAAGGATATCAAGTATATGTTTTACATGTTGAATAATTAGGACAACAACCAGAAGAAAACCTGCTAGACACTTTACCAGTGGTAAGATAATTTTAGGATGTTTTTGCAGATGAGATTCCTCATCTTGCCCCCAAAAGAGAGATTGAATTTTCAATTGATTTGGTGCTAGGAACAACACCTGTTTCTAAAGCCCCTTACCAGATGAGCCCCCATGAACTCATGGAGTTAAAAATGAAATGACAAGAATTGCTGGATAAAGGTTACATCAGACCGAGTGTATCTCCTTGGGGAGCACCGGTGTTGTTTGTGAAAAAGAAGGATGGAACTTTTAAAATGTGCATTGACTACCGTCAACTGAATAAGTTGACAATAAAAAAAAGATACCCATTGCCCAGAATGGATGATCTTTTTGATCAGGTGAGAGGGGCTTCAGTATTTTCTAAGATTGATCTGAGGACTGGTTATCACCAACTCAAAATTAAAGAGGAATATATCATTAAAAAAACATTTTGAACCAGGTATGGGCCCTACGAATTTGTAGTCCTACCTTTTGGTTTGACAGATGCCCCTGCCACTTTTATGTGCTTAATGAACAACGTTTTGAACAAGTACTTAGATAAATTTGTACTAGTGTTCATAGACGATATTCTAGTCTATTCAAAGAGTGAGGCAGAACATAAGGAACACCTTAGAATTGTGTTACAGAATCTTAAGGAGAATCAGTTATATGCCAAGTTTTGCAAATGTGAATTTTATAAGTATAAAATCCAATATCTGGGCCATATCATTTCTGAACAAGGATTGGCTGTTGACCCTGAGAAAATAAAGGCTATTAGAGAGTGGCTGGTGCCAACTGATCTTTCAGCAGTGAGATCATTTTTTAGGATAGCGGGATATTATCGACGATTTGTAGAAAGATTTTCTACAATAGCATATCCCATAACTTCACTACAGAGAAAAGGCACCAAATTTGAATGGACAGAAAAATGCCAAAATAGCTTTGAACAACTAAAGTTAAAACTTACTACAGCCCCTATACTGAAGATTGCAGATCTTGACGAAGAGTTTGTTGTGTGTACAGATGCATGTAGAGAGGGATTGGGAGGAGTTCTACTCCAAGAGAATTTTGTTATTGCATATGAATCTAGAAAAATTAAGAAACATGAATAGAATTACAGTGTATATGATCTGGAATTGGCTGCTGTAATACATGCCTTGAAGATGTGGCAACACTATCTTCTTGGGAAAAAATTTATACTTATGACAGATCATATCAGTCTCAAGTATTTTTTTTCTCAAATAGATTTGAATGCTAGACAAGCTAGATGGCTGTCTTTTTTGTGTGAATTGGATATGGACATAAAACATATAAAAGGGAAAGAAAATAAAATTGTTGATTCTCTAAGAAGAAATTCTTGCCAAAACATAAGCAACATTGGGAGTAGTGCTATTTTTGACTTAGAGGAATTAGTTAAAAATGTAATAGGTCAAGATCCAAACTATGAAGATCTAAAAATGAAAATGATGAAAAAGGAAATGGCTGAATATACCCAAAACCAGAAAGGACTGATCTGTTATAGAAACAGATTGTACATCCCCAATGTGGATTCTTTGAAAAAAGAAATCCTAGATGAATATCATAAACAACCATATTTAGGACATCTTGGATATTAGAAAATGATAACAGCTTTGAAAAAGAAATTGTTTTGGTCGGGAATGAAATAGGATGTAGCAAACAATTTAGCTAGATGCATGGAATGTCAACTAGTCAAAGTTGAACTTCAGCATCCAGCTGGTCTTTTAAATCCCTTGCCAATTACAGAATGGAAATGGGACACTGCTTCTATATATTTTATAACCAGGTTACCCAGAACAAAATATCAGCATGACTCAGTGATGGTAGTGGTAGATACTTTAAAAAAGGCTGCACATTTCATACCTATAAAATCCACTTTTGGGACAACCTAAGTAGCAAATGTGTTCCTAAAAGAAATAGTAGGGCTACACAGAGTCCCAAAGATGATTATTTTAGATAGAGACACTAAGTTCACAACAGCCTTCTAGAAAGGTCTGTTTGGGGGCATGGGCACAAAATTGAATTTTAGCACTACTTATCACCCTTAGACGGATGGTCAAATAGAGAGAACAAATCAAATTTTGGAGGATATTCTAAGAATGTATGTGATGCATAAGCCATCAAAATTAGAAGACTACTTACATTTAATTGAATTTTCTTACAACAATATCTATCAATCCTCCATCAAAATGAGTCCATTTGAAGCACTCTATGGAAGAAAGTGTCGTACTCCTTTAAGTTGGAGCCAGCCTGAAGATAAGCTAGTAATGGGGCCAGATACTCTATTGGGTATGGAGCCTGATTATCTTGTTTACTTTGTATCACAACATTGGACCCCTGTACCTTAAAAGGGGTGGCAATGCCGCCCGTAATTAATCGCTGCCGTGGGGGGTCCAGCGGGGGCGACAGTGCTTTTTGGAGCCCCCCCCCCCCCTGGTGGGTGTTTGAGGGCAGCGCCCCCGAAGCTAAAAACAGATGTAAAATTACTTTGTAAAAGTATAGTAATTTCTAGTCAATCTAGGCCGTTCATTAGGCAAATGATCTGACGGTAGAAGTTATGTTTAGATTAGGGTTTTTTGCCCTAGAAGGCAACCCCCTTGTATATGTGAGGCATTGTATTGTGCGTGTGTGTGTGTGTGTGTCTTCTCGGAGCGAGAAACAAAGAGGGAGACTGTGAGAGGACAAAGGATATTACAGCGGATCTGCTGTAGGTTGTGTCTCTTCATTTTGCTGGATAATAGAAAGGAAGGACTGGCTGTTCGGGGTGGACGTAGCCCAAACTGGGTGAACCACGTATATCTGTGTCTCTCTGGTTTTATGTGTTTTGTGTGCTTGTATTTTCCGCATATTTTATGTGGTGCATTGCTCCATAATATATAATTTTCTAACAAGCGAGTATCGAGCCGAAGGTATATTTGTGACTAAGCCGTAGGAAAGAAGGGTTCCTGGTTTGAGTGGGAGCAATGGCGGATGATGGTAAGTTTAGGGTCGAGAAATTTAATGGCCAAAACTTCCCACTGTGGAAGATGCAGATGGAGGATTGTCTGTATCAGAATGATCTATACCTACCATTGAGCGGAAAAACAAAGAAGTCGGCGGCCATGACAGACGCAGAATGGAACATTCTTGATAGAAAGGCACTCGAAACAGTATGGTTGTGTCTTGTGGCGTTAGTGGTCTTCAATATTTCGAAGGAAACAACAACAGAGGGTTTGATTCAGACATTGGCGAAACTGTATGAAAAGCCCTCGGACTCAAACAAGGTATTTATTATGAAACAACTATTTAATATCAAGATGTCAGAAGGTGGATCTGTTGCAGACCATTTAAATGAATTTAATACAGTTACCAGTCAGTTAAGTTCTGTAGGGGTAAACTTTGATGATGAAGTTAGAGCTCTGTTATTCTTGTGCTCATTGCGAGAGAGTTGGAATGGTTTAGTAATGGCCATTAGTAACTCTGTCTCTGGATCTAGTACTTTAAAGTTTGATGTTTTTAATTTTTTATCCTTGGTAGAAATGCGATGGAAAAGCTCTGGTGAGACATCAGGTAATGCTTTGAGTGCAGAGTCTAGGGGAAGAAGAATGGAAAGAGGAAAGAGCTCGAGATATCACAGTAAATCAAGGAAAGGCAGATCCAAGTCCAGATCAGGAATAGTGTGCTATAATTGCAGAAAGAAAGGACACCTAAATAAAGACTATAGATCTTGGAAGGGAAAAGAAGGAGACACACAGCAAGAAAAAAATCATGAAGAAAATGTGACAGGTGATGTGTTACAAGATGCTTTGATTCTTTCTTTCGAAAATGTTATTGATTCTTGGGTTGTAGACTCAGGGGCTTCATTCCATGCCACACCTGATAAGAAATATTTTCATGACTATGTTCAAGGAGATTTTGGACAACTTCATTTGGGTGATGATAAACCCTTAAAAATTGTAGGAATGGGTAAAGCTCTTGTAAAACAACAGAATGGAAACCAATGGCTACTAAAGGAGGTAAGGCATGTTCCAGATCTGAAGAAAAATCTGATTTCAACAGGGCAGTTAGGTGGTGAAGGTTGTGTGACAACTTTCACAGATAAAACTTGGAAGGTCACCAAAGGAGCCCTAGTAATAGCGAAAGGTGAAAAGGTTGGTACATTGTATTTATGCAATGGTATTTCTAACTCTGTTAATGCTTTAAATTCCAAAGGAGTAGATGTAGCATCATGGCATCATAGGCTCGGACACATGAGTGAGAAGGGAATGAAGATTCTTCACTCAAGAAATTTGTTGCCAGGTTTGAAGAATGTTGATTTGGATTTATGTGAGAATTGCATTTATGGAAAACAGAAGAGAGTCAGATTTCTCATAGTTGGGAAAGAAAAGAAGAGCGAAAAATTGGAGCTTGTGCATACAGATGTATGGGGACTTGCTCAGGTATCATCTCTCGGTGGCTCTCGTTATTATGTTACTTTTATTTATGATGCAACTAGAAAGACATGGATTTATTGTATTCAGAATAAATCTGATGTATATGATACTTTCAAGAAATGGAAAGCTTTGGTTGAGATTGAGACAGGAAAGAAGTTGAAGTGTCTCAGATCAGACAATGGAGGTGAGTATTGCAGCAAAGAGTTTGATAGGTATTATTCAGAGCATGGAATTCGTAGAGAGAAGACAGTTCCAAGAACACCACAAGAAAATGGTGTGTCATAAAGGATGAACAGAACAATCATGGAGCGTGCAAGGTGCATGAGATTGCATGCAGGATTGCCTTTACAATTTTGGGCAGATGCTGTAGATACTGTTGTTTATCTAATAAACAGAGGGCCTTCAAGTTACTTGGATGGTGGTATTCCAGAGGAAGCATGGACAGGTAAAAAGGTAAACTACTCTTTTTTAAAGCCTTTTGGTTGTGAGGCCTTTGTCCATATTAATAAAGAAAATAGAACAAAGCTTGAGGAAAAATCAAAGAAATGTACCTTTATTGGATATGGTGTTCATGATTTTGGTTATCGCTTATATGATTATGAAAATCACAAAATCATTAGGAGCAGAGATGTAATATTCAATGAAAAGGTCTTGTATAAGAATCAGTTGCAGGAAAAGAAAAAGGAAAAAGAAAGCAAGGAATACATGGTTCTTGATGAGATAACTGAAAAAGTAAAGGTGCCTGAAAATAATAATAATCAATAACCACAGCAGCAGCAACCACCACAACAGCAACAGGCACCTCAAACACCTGAAAGTGGTGTTAGAAGATCTACCAGGATAAGTAGACCCCCTGAACGATACTCTTCTTCATTATATTATTTATTGTTGACTGATTCTGGTGAACCTGAATGTTATGAAGAAGCAATGCAGGTTGAAAGCAGGAAGAAGTGGGAGCTAGCCATGGAAGAAGAGATGGATTCCTTAATGCATAACCAGACTTGGGACTTAGTCAGGTTGCCTGCAGGTAAAACTACATTGCAGAATAAATGGGTTTATAGGCTGAAGGAAGAAGATGGAGGAAAACAGAGGTACAAAGCTAGACTTGTGGTGAAGGAGTTTGCACAGAAGAAAGGTATTGATTTTGATGAAATATTTTCTCCTGTTGTTAAGATGACTTCAATCAGAACTATCTTAAGTCTTGTAGCAGCGGAAGATTTACATCTTGAACAGTTAGATGTAAAGACAAAATTTCTCCATGGAGATTTGGAGGAAGAGATATACATGTAGCAACCAGAAGGATATGAGGTAAAAGGGAAAGAAAAATTGGTGTGCAGGTTAAAGAAGAGCTTGTATGGTTTAAAACAGGCTCCAAGGCAGTGGTATCTAAAATTTGACAATTTTATGTCTGAACAAGGTTATACTAGATGTCACTCTGATCATTGTGTTTATCTAAAAAGGAAAAATGATGGCAGCTATATTATATTGTTATTGTATGTAGATGACATGCTTCTTGCAAGATCTAACATGCAGGAAATAAATGTGCTCGAAAGAAAATTGGCAAATTCATTTGCAATGAAGGATTTGGGAGCTACAAAACAAATCCTTGGCATGAGGATAACTAGAGACAGGAAAAATCACAAATTAACACTGTCTCAGAATGAGTACATAGAGAAGGTGTTGAAAAGATTTAATATGCAGAATGTAAAACCAGTTAGTACACCTTTTGCTAGCCATTTCAAACTTAGTAAGGAGATGTGCCCCAAGACCCGAGAAGACATGGATTATATGTCTAAAGTTCCATATGCATCAGCAGTTGGAAGCTTAATGTATGCAATGGTCTGCACAATGCCTCATATTGCACATGCAGTGGGAGTTGTAAGAAGGTACATGAATAATCCAGGAAAAGAACATTGGATGGCAGTAAAATGGATTCTCAGATATTTGAGAGGTACCACAAATCAAGCATTATGCTTTGGTGGTTCAAACATTGCTCTACGGGGATATGTTGATGCAGATATGGCAGGTGACAGAGATAACAGGAGGAGCACTACAGGATATGTATTTACTGTAGGTGGAACAACTGTCAGTTGGGTTTCAAAAATCCAAAGTGTTGTTGCACTTTCAACAACAGAAGCCGAGTATGTTGCTGCTACGGAGGCTAGTAAAGAAATGATTTGGTTACAAAGGTTTATGGATGAATTGGGTAAGAAGCATGATATGGGCACACTATACAGTGATAGCCAAAGTGCTATTCATCTTGCAAAGAACTCAACATTTCATTCCAGGACTAAAAACATACATCTCAAGTACCATTTCATACGGTCAGTATTGGAAGATGGAGAGTTGAAGCTGGAAAAGATACACACTAGCCAGAATCCTGCAAATATGCTAACAAAAGTTGTAACCAGGGAGAAACTGAGAACATGCTCAGTTTCAATTGGTCTTCAAGGATGACGATGAAGATGAGGAATAGCCAAGTCCAAAGAGGAGTCATTGTCCAGCAAATGAAGCAGCGGTGGAGTTGCTACAATCAGTCTCCAAGTGGGAGATTGTTGGGTGTGGAGCCTGATTATCTTATTTACTTTGTATCACAACATTGGACCCCTGTACCTTAAAAGGGGTGGCAACGTTGCCCGTAATTAATCGCTGCCATGGGGGGTCTAGGGGGGGGGCGACAGCGCTTTTCGGAGCCCCCCTCCCCTGGCGGGGGTTCGAGGATAGCGCCTCCGAAGCTAAAAACAGATGTAAAATTGCCTTGTAAAAGTATAGTAATTTCTAGTCAATCTGGGTCGTTCATTAGGCAAATGATCTGACGGTAGAAGTTATGTTTAGATTAGAGTTTTTTGCCTTAGAAGGCAAACCCCTTGTATATATGAGGGCATTGTATTGTGGCTGTGTATTATGTGTGTATTCTCAGAGCGAGAAACAGAGAGGGAGACTGTGAGAGAGAACAATGGATATTACAGCGGATCTGCTGTAGGTTTTGTCTATTCAATTTTGCTGGATAATAGAAAGGAAGGACTGGATTTTCGGGGTGGACGTAGCCCAAACTTGGTGAACCACGTATATATGTGTCTCTCTGGTTTTATGTGTTGTGTGTGCTTGTATTTTCCACATATTTTATGTGTTGCATTGCTCCATAATATATAATTTTCTAAAATACTCTACAAGAAATGGAAAGGATTGTCAAACAAATAGAAAAAAACATCAAGACAGCACAAGATCAACATAAAAGCTATTCCGATAAGAAGAGAGTGCACTGAGAGTTCAAAGTGGGTGATCTTGTGTACTTGCGTATTAAAACCAAAAAGAGCACACTTTATGTAGGAAGTTGTGCAAAATTGGCTCCTAGATATTGTGGGCCTTTTGAGGTGCTAGAAAGGGTGGGACCAGTGGCTTATAAGCTGGCCTTACTGCCCCATGTTAAAGTTCATGATGTGTTTCATGTTTCATTATTAAAAATATATGTACATGATGCTTCTCGTATTGTCTATTGGAATGTGATACAGGTGGAACCAGAAGGGGAGTTCCTTCCAACGCTGCTTCAAATATTGGAGTGGGAAGAAATTGAATTGAGAAATCGAACAGTAGCCAGAGTAAAGGTGCAGTGGAAGCACTTTATTGCTGAAGAAGTTACGTGGGAAAGAGAAGCTAAGATAATGGAAAAATATCCATATCTATTTTCAAAATAAGCTCTAGCAGTTAGCTATTAACACTGAGGACGGTGTTTGTTTTCAGAGGAGGAATATGTAACACCCTTAGTTTTATGTTTTCAACTTAGACATTTGAACTACAGTCCAAAGGGGAGTAGACCCCAATGGATAATTATTGTGTGGATGTAGTTAATTAATTATTTATGAAAAATAAATAAAATGTTTTCTGTGCATTATGACGAAATGAGATTTTTGAGATTACTTGCCTAATCCATGAGGTATGGAAAGAGGCTAAGAATTTCCCCAAAAATATTTCAAAAATCCTTAAAATAATTTAATTCTAAATTAGATTTTGAGGAAAAATCTAAAAATTTCCCCAATGATGAGGACACTAGTTGGGAAGAGGTAAAAAGCTGGAAAAGCATAAAGCAGTTTTAAAGTAGCTAAATAAGGGAAGCCTATGCAAACAAGAATAAAATCATCCTGCAATTCTGGACGCAGAATTAGAAATAATATTTGGGGAGAGAATAAGTTTAAATAAGCTACTCCAGAACAGATTGGGGTTGGTCTATTCTTGGAGAGGATCTCAGCTCGGGGGTGAGTTTTGGAGACAAAGGAACTCTAAGGTTGGGAGGATTGGTCATCAGTAGAAGTGGTATGCACACTAATTTTATGAATGGTTAAAATAGATGTTGTTGTACAATATTGATAATTATTGTAGCTGTTATTTTGAATTAAGTTTTCTGAAGTTGTTATTCCTTACATTTAACAGAATTAAATAGAAGAAATAAATCTTCTAAATTTCTGTATTGTAGTAGGAATAATTTCTAGGAAACACTATCAGCGAGAATCTCTAAATCATAGTCTGGTTTAAATATGGAGATATTAAAATAATTCCTTAGAATAATTAAAGTGTAACTTTAATCTACTTCTAAAATGAATAGTTATATGAACAGGTAAGATATAGACTTTTATAAACTAGTAGCGAACTGAGATGATATCTGTAACTTTATATAAACATGCATTTAGCCAAATTGATAAATTATATTTACGTTTCTTCATTAGCCTGGTTGCATCAATAATTTCTGATACAAGCTATCTGGCAGAATGTATAAACCAAAATTGGTCTAAATCTAAAGATAGGTTCTTCTCTTACAAGTAAAATAAATAGCTGCAATTTGATATGTTGATATTATAATCTACTTGTCTTAGAATTGCAATGGAGTTACATGGATAATTCAGATAAGAACATCAGTAAATTAAGTGTTGCTAGAGAATTTCAGAATTCTAGAAAATTTCACGGGTGCCAAATTAAATTCAGGAAATACAATTATGAGAGAAAACATTAACTTACAGTTTGGAAAGTGCATGTACATATAGAGTGCAAAGTCATTATAAGAATAATATATTTTTCTTGGACTGATATCTGCTAAATTTACACAGCATAAAATAGAATAGATTTAAAAAAGAAAAAAAAAATTGAAGGGCATGTATACTAACATTTATAAGGACAGTGATTAATTTCACCTGTTTAATACTAGAGTAGAAATTTTAAATATTTCCACAAAGGGAGGCATTTTATCATGAACAACGTTACCAGAATATCCACCTCTTCATTTATACATAATCTCACATAAATTTAACCAACAATTTTATACAAATATTGTTGCAAAAGCTAAGGTTTCATATAATTATAATATGTACATAAAAATAAATATCGAGCATAATGCATGTGCTTAAGGTTATGTTATGAGTAGTAGAGATGCATAAATCCCACCTTTATTTATCCATGTAAACATTATTTTACAATGGACTATGAAATAGGCACAATAATGATAGTTGGTGAGTTAAAAAGAAAAAAAAAATTATTGCAGAAATAAATGAAAATAAAAAATTTACTTCTGAAGGGTTACTTCTTAAATATAATCTTCACCATTTAATTATGATTGTTAATGGAATAAGTTAATATAAAGGAAACAAAAAAATTTGTGCTTAGCTTGCACAGTAGGGGAGTAAACCAGTGTTTCATAATGTCCTTATACAAACTTGATTTTCATGACAATCATGATGAAAAAATTATACAACTGAGCAGAGTGCAAATATTGAAAACAAATTGATTGAAATTTCGGCAAACATAGATAAAAGCCCGAACGAACATTTGGAGGATTATAGAGAACCTGTATAGTATACGAGTGACAATAAATGAGCTGAAATGAAATTTTCGCAAAGAGCGAGGTAAAATAGCTGGATCAATTTTCATTAGTACAGAGATCCTTTGTATGTGAAATGAAAATAAAATTCTCATTAGTAAGAAGTTATAATTCAAAGAATTAAAAACAGAAAGATTATATGTAAAAATTTGAAGGCGAAAAACATTGGTACGTGTGTTATTAAACGTAGAGTGAGTCAATGCTCTAAAAAAAATAGGGTATTAAATTCAGTCGATTTTAAAAGAGATGATATAACAGATTTCACCTATGATTTTAAAGAAATAGCTTGAGGGTCTAACCTTGACTACAAGACTAGAGATGATCACATCCATCATGAGACTTGACCATGTTAGATCGAGCTCTGAAACCATTGTACATCGTCGTGGAAGAAAAAATTCTTCATCATTCGTATCGTAAATCCCTTATACAAAATAGGAAGGGAACCATAAAAATCTCGGAGAATGTTAGGTTTTAGATTCCATTTAGATCTATTAATATTTATGAATGCCCAAAATTGAAATGTGTAAGACAAAACTACAATTTTATTGTAAATATAATACCCATCTTTATAAGTTGAGATTTGGTAAATCGTTGGGAAAATCTGGGTTAATTTCAATGTGTTTCTAAGTAAATGTTTCATTCCAAAAGGGTTACAAATAATGTGGAAATAATAAGTAAGAAACAAAGTTTTCCGAGAAGGAAAAATTGTAGAACCAACCCAACAATGCGGAAGTATTTCACAGGGTAATTACGCAGAAAATAAAAAGAGAAGAAAAACCTCTTACCATCATGTTCGTGATATGGTAGTGGTGGAATGGACGCCCCTGGTATGTATTCCTCATAGTTGCAGAGCCACATTGTGTTGAGGGAAAAGTCGAGAAGGGCAAACGAGGAAAAATAACCCACGTAAAATGGAAGAGTAAGTAAAAGAACATGGTTTAAAAAGACAACATGAAACCCTAATACCGGAAATCCATGACCATCCACGTGTAATTCAAATCAAGGTTTGAAAGAGGGTTATGGAAACTCGGAAACCTGAATTTCAACGGTAGAGGACTTAAAGAATCCCAAGAGGGATTGTAGAAATTAATTCGATAGAATAGTTTCGTACAAGTCCTATCGTATTTAATTATATTCCACCACAGTTCTAGTACCAAGTAGGAAAAATTAATTAAAAGATTTGAGTATTTCAATGCCCGAAAATGTGATGGTGACCCTTACAATTTATGAATCCAACCGCTAATGCTACGTGCCATAAATTCATAGTAACTCTGTTGAGGAGTAGTACGAGAGTTGGTGAAAAGAGAAATAAAATCTCGAGTCGAAGCGAGAAAGAACTCTATTATGAAAATTTAAATCTTCATTTGATGGAAGGTAGGATGTGGGCAAAGCTTATTTTTCAGTCCATCGGCCCATTAATGTGCCAAGGGATGAAATCGCCACCATAGGATGATGCACTGCTTTAATCTGACGGTGGGGATTTCATCCCTCGGCGCATTAATGGGCGGATGGACTGAAAAATAAGCTTTGCCTAGGATGTGTGAGTATCCCAATACAAAGCACATGGAAAAGTAACGTAAACCCTTTTTACTAAAATACAAATAGTAAATGGCTAGCTATCGAAATAAATGAAAGGTTTCATATGAGGTTATAGTAGTAGGTGCAAACAACTTAACAATGGTTTAATTATAAGATATTCCTTAGACCTTCGATCTCTAATGTTAAAGACGAAGTGTACACTCATGATAATACTTACACTATAAGTTATGGTAAGCATATGGGATAAAAAAATAACGGATTTGAAATATATATAATATAGTGAAGTAAATCAAAGATCTAACAAAAACGGTTAATAGGAAAATTATAAGGGCATTTACATTAAGGACTTTGAAAAATATTTTTTTAATTCAATTAAATGGATTTCCATCTATATAATGGTATAGGTATAGGAAATTTCATGGGGTTGAAATATTATTGAGATCCAGTAGTGTGGTAGAAGTTAAACTCAATATGAAGTGATGTTAATATTGGAAAAAAAAAAATTTGTTGGTAAAAGAGAGAGACGTTACAACAAGAAAACAAGGGGAAGATGTCACACCCAGTTACGTAAATACTTGTTGGTTAAGTTTATTTTACTTTCCGTAATTATTTTTTTTGTTAAGACCTCTAATACACAAGCTTATGGGAGAAGCTTGTCCGAATGGAAAAAAAAAAACTACTTTAATTTACTCATAAATATGTTATATCTATATATAGACATAGGTATATATTATTTTAATAAGATAGCTGGCTGAAAACCCAAAGGAGAGACCCAAAATGAATTTTTCTAACTACCACTTAGTTAAGCAGTTATGGATTCTTGGTTTTCGGTCATGGGCATACAGTTATCTCGGGAGGAGGGACGGGGTTCCCTTTTTCCAATATTTTTCTAGAGAGAAGATCGAACGAAGAGGAAGGTAGTGGTATGTTGTTAGGCATATCTTCTTGAGTTGGGCTAGACCGAGTAGAATGCTTCATACTCGAAAATTTCAGATTGGAGCTGGAAAGGAAGGTCTTGAGATTTGTAAACTGACATGGATTTTGTCACTGTCATTGCAAATGATAGTAGAAATCTGGAGGGGAGATTCACAAGTGATTATCGATCTCATTGGAATGGTTGAGGGTGCTCTTCCAGTTTATTTTTCTAGTATGTTTATTTAACATGTAAATCTGAAATAGTTAATATGGATAATCATTTCTTAAGTTTATGAAGAATTTTGTGATATTCAAATTATGTAAGTATTAGGAAATTGATACATTAAGGAAATTAGCTAGTTTAATCGTCATAATAAAAAAAAAGTGAAAAAAGAGAAAAAATGAAACGTACTACCAAACTTTAAAAAAAATATATATATATTTTATGGAGAAAGTTGCACTGCTAATTGTTAATAGTCAAATCTGTATTTTTTGTAGTATGAAAGAATGTGGGTTTCTATAGGAGGGATAGGAGAAGCCAGGTACTGGTTAGTCTAGCCATCAGTAGTAAAACCGAAGGTGAGATAGTCTGTACCCATAATACATTTAATACAAAACTCTAAATCATTCGGCTTAATAGCAATTTGTGACCGACTACTGTACCAAGCTTAAATGTATTAGTTAGAGAACCTTGTCGAAACATAGCAAGAAATTCTAACCATAATCAAGGAACCAACAAAAATTAAACATTGGACATTGTAAGCTTAAGAGAAAACACAACTCCTAATGGACCAAGAAACATGCATAATCACATAGTACATTTACTGAATCACAACTCAGATAAATAAAAGGAAGAAACATGCATAATCACATAGTACATTTACTGAATCACAACTCAGATAAATAAAAGGAGAAAAATAAGATTTTATACTAATAGTAGCATGGAATTGTTATTTATAGGAATGAAACACTGAAACTATAAATAAAAATTCCATAACCATTGAGATTTTGTATTAGGAAAAAATTAAGAAATAAATCTCTTTTATTTACTAATAACATATGAATCAAATTAAAAAGAGTCCATTGTAGATAGTTCCACTAGAAGAAACCTCAGTAACAGAAGCACTGCTAGATTTCTTTAAATAAAACCAACATACTCCATGAGTTCAAACAGGAAGGAACCTCTATATATGTACAAATGAAATTGTAAGAAATTGAAGGAGAAACTATCCTGCACCATAAACGTTAAGAAGAAATATCATGAACCAGAGAATTTATATCTCATAATATCTATAGTAACCTTTCGAGAATTCTTACAAAAATTTCTACCGTGGAGCCAAACAGATACCAGATACCCTTGTTATCTAATGAAAAAATCTTGAAAATAACCTGAATCCTTAGGTGTATAGTTTGAACCCTAGGACCGAAAAATAATTAGCAAATTTGCAACACTATTTGGGGTCATCGAGACAAGCCTCACAGAGAATTCCAAGTACTTGGAATATTACTCGATGATTAGATCTTTTCCATAGGAAGACCGAACCTGAATAACTGTGACAAGCCATTAACATAGCGTGGAAACATACCTGCAGAAACCAGAGAACATTGGGTTTTATCAATGTGAGAATTAGGGTTGTAACTAAACTCTAGAGGAATTCAAGCGATAACAAAAATCAAGAGTACCAAATTTACCTGCAAGAAGTGTCGTGGTTTAAGTACCAAATCGAAACCTATAGAGGAGAGAGGAAACTCTTTTTAAACCTTTCACCTACGGTAAGAAATAATTCCGAAAGTTGCAAACATTGCACGCTATGACAACTACCTGGGTAGTAGGAAAAGGGGTAGTCATAAAAAAACACTTTGTCGAATATGTCTGGAACCTGCCAGAGGATCTGAGACAAACATTCAACACCAACAGTAAGCGGAACGGACGCATTGTGTGTATAATAAGATATTGGAATCTAATTCCTTACCAGCAACGAGTAGCGGAGTGTCCAACATTGGAGAAGAGGTCACAAAACAACTGGAACGAAGAATGGTTATTTGGTTCTAGAGTTGTGTAGGTTCCGAGTGGTGGCATAGTGAAATACCCAGCCAGGGCTGCGGGGGGGAGAGTGTGAGGAGGGTTATACCCTAACCACAACTCACTTATTATAGTCATCCGATCATCGACCACATGAACGATGCGATGAGTATCAGGTTTCCATCGTTCAATGTTCCAAGAAGCGATTTGAGAAACTTCAACGGAGTAAGGTTAGGTTAATAAAACATGGTATGGTCACCCTGGCTGACTGTGTCATATGGTAATTTTCTGGAGCACACATTAAAGCTTCTCATTAATTCTAGGTCTTGGCATAGAAACTAAAAATAAAAAAACACGAACCTTATAAGCTTAAGGAGTATCGTTGCAATATAAGTCATGAAAAAAAACATATATTAGTAACCTTTGTAATATGACAGGAATGAAGATTCATGATAAGTTAAGTCTAGCAGTTTGATCATAAAAATGAACATTAAGGTCTTTGGTTAGATGTAATATGAAATCTTTGTATTTTTATCATTCCTTATGTAAATAAAAAATGGTAATTACTTTTCCGAAGGTGGTGATGGGTGTTACAAGAATAACCTATAATATTTTGTTGGTTAGAGTCACTGTTCGAGTTGTCATGATTGATTCTGATTGTGAGATGGATCATTTTCCATGACATAGAAAATTTGAACGAATTATCTTATTATAATTAAAAATATTTTACTGGATATCTTTTTGATAACGTTATCCAGTGGACGGTGGAAAAGCATTCAATAGAATAACCTATAATATTTTCGTTGGTTCATGTCAAAGTTTGAGTTTTCGTGATTGATTTTGATTATGAGTTCCATAATTTTTCATAACATAAAAAATTCGAAAAAATTGAGTTATAAAAATAAAAAATAATATCTTACTTTAAGGTCAAGGTTCGATTTATCATGCTTGATTGATATACTTCAACTTCTTTGGTGAAATGAATAGCTTGGTCACGCATACATTCTCATAATGGCATTGTTTTTTATGGATATCCAACTGAGTGAGCTTTCGTACCATTGTTACAATGAAATGAGATCCCTAGGATTTCGCACAATTATCAAGGAGAAAAAAGTTGATATGATTTTACCAGCATTAAATTTCAAGTGTTATTATATCACAAATTACAAAGCATGCTCCAAGGCATGCTCCAATAAGATCTTTAAAATTACAAATAATAACATTATAGATAAATGTTAATATATTTTTTTATAATAAATAAAAAATTAATCTCTAAAGTTTTACTTTGTAAAATTGAAAATTATTTACTTGGTCCCATATCCATTATTTAATGCCCTAAGAGAACCTATGTTTCACATAATACACTGTAACATACCCACGAAACCATGCATATGAGAAAAAATTTAATTCATTCACATGCCCCCTGCATCTGAACACAGATGAGGAACCATGGACGGGCATCCCAATAGGCATGAGTAATTTCCTGCCACCTCCGCCTCCGTCCTGATCGCAACCTCCACCACCAGAACGGAAAAATGCCAAGGTATATGATACAAAAGCGTAGCCATTTAAGTATACAATGCAAGAACTCAGGTATTTAATGGCACACTCATTTAGATTTGAATTTTGAATTTGAAAACCCGCTCAAACAAAAAAATTAATTTCTATAACTAGTCGTTCATAAAATGTTAGACGAGAATATACAATATTCTTTAATTGATATGGAGATGCCTGGAGGGTGCAGCAAAACCGCTACCAGTCTCGCTCTATAGAAGTTTGGCAAGTCCCAGGGTTCAACTTTGCTTCAAAATACGGCAACAAGATTGGTCTTAGATCCTGTCCATAATTTCCTTCCCTTCTGCCTTAAAAGGTATTACTCTGTCATAGTTGATACAACATAGATAGTATATGGTGGAAGAAGTTATGATATTATGAGCAGTACGTTACGGGAGCCAAAGTGCCAAGGTTTTCTATGTGATGGCGAGTACTTATAGTGTATGTATGCAATTTTTTAAATAAAGAATTTCAACAGATTTCATTGCGTATGTGGTGAAAGAATTGAATAATAGAGAGATCAATTAGTATTTTTTCCCTGTAAAATATTATTTTTACAACTACATTTCAACATTTTTTGTTTCTATACCATGGGCCTATACCAGTATGGCCATTGTGGCTTATTGCTGACTTAATACTATAAAAAATATACGGATTATTTGTAATTATTATTTTATAGAAATGTTCAGTTCCCTAACTTACTCAAATTTTAATTGTTGTGATAGCTCGTTTAAATGTTAACTAGTTGTTATGTTATTTAATTTTAAGTAACTAAACATTTAGGTCTCTTGAGAAGAAGATTATCTGATAAACATAAATAAATTATGTTTTCCTGAAATAAAATTTATTAATGGAATAGTGGTTCCATAAAAAGTTAAAAGACTGATGGTAAAAGTATTCCAAGATCTGAGAGTGGTTGAAGAGAAAGCAGTTAAATATAGTTACTTTTCCTCTCGGGATAAAAAGTGCATTCTAGTGAGGAAAAGGGGCTCTGTTTTGTGACTAAGGGGGGAGAGAGTGGATAATTTTGAGCTGGTAGTGACGAGTGGAAAACACTCAAAGTTCCCTATTCTTGGAAAAGAAGAAGTATTGGCCCAAGGTTCTTGAGGTATTTTATGGAAATTCTATCAACTTAGTGGATTCGGTGCGGAGCACAAGGAGAGATGAGGACGTAATGTCCTGTCTCATGGCAGGGTGGACAACATCAGCAAATTCTGGAAAACAGATAAGTAACCTATTACGGGAAAACTAGGTACTGGTTATGTTGTCTAGCTATTTGTATTTATTGCTATAGTCTTGGTTATTTAATTATGAAAAGAAGATTTCTCCACATTGAATGTGTAGAAATCTGTTATACCTGTGGTTTCTTTAAAGTTTTCAAAGGATTCAGATAAAAAATTAATTATATTTATGAGAGAAAAATCATAACTATGAAAGTTTTGGTTTGTTTCCTTTTCAAGAAAGGAATTGGTGTTCACTGAAAATATATGGATTTAGCTATAACTAAGGATATAAGTATGTTAACACAAAAAAACCGTTAACTTAGGGTTTTAGAGTCGCACTTTGAACCCCGACGAGTTGGTGGTTAATTGTACTATATGAATATATATGGATAAAATGCTCTGAACATCTCGTTAAATTGAAAGAAATAAATTCCATTCTATTACTAGTTAAACAATGTAAATCTATCTATAAATAGTAAAATGAAAAAGGAATTATCAGAGGTTGCATGCATAGTATGCGCTGAGAACCTAAAACACTAATGTAAAACAAGATTTATAATGAGAGTGAATAACCGAGGCAAGTTAAGATAGAAAACAAGATTCTACAGGGGCCAAGCTAGTCTAAATCAAACAATATTCAAGGCTCTTGAAAATGAAGCTAGAAAATTCACATTACTATATATATAAAGGAAAACAAAAACAGTTTTGTTACTTCTGAACATACCCAAAAAAGAGCAAGCCATTTCATTGAACAAAATGAACTAGTATTTGTGCGAGCATAAGATACCCAAAACATTAATGCATATGTATAAAAGTAAAGTATCTTATGGCATTTGCAATGGAATGTAAAATAAATTTACCGAGTCTAGAGAGTTAATCTCTCTTAAAACTGGAGCAGAAATACAGAGTAATTCAGAAAATAAAGTATAGTCGAAGACAGTGATAAAATGTCAATAATAGTCATGAGCAGGGCGAAGCTCCTTGAATTTACAAATAGAAACTAACATGAAGGGATGCAACCATAAAACTACAATCCATATCTCACGATGCCGTGAGCACCTTCGAGGTCGGATTAGAGGTCCTTTGCAACAAAAGACTTACGAACCCTATGGAAAAGAATGGGTACCTAAAGGGGCAAGTGAGGAGTGAGCCAAACCAACTTTATGAATGAAGAAATTGAAAAGAATTAACCTCAATGGTCAAGCCATGCTCGTTACCTGCACAAGAAAACAAGGACTAGAAATGCATTAGAAAAATACCATTCCGACAAAGCTAGAAAAACGGTGAATAGATAAGAAGAAAAGAGGAAGTATAAACTTATTACCTGTGTAAAAGAATTCTTCTGCAGGTTCAAGGGTGAAACTCTGTGGGAAATCCACGGAAAAGAGTTAGTCCTTATATCCTTAGGAGGGTCTATAGTTTATTTAAGGAAAGCACGCAACTTAAAAAATTACCCGAGCTCACCTGCTATCTCGATAAAGGGACTTGCAGGAGAAACAGATCCGTTTAACCATAGAGAGATTACAAGATTGGCGAAACAAAAACAAAGACACCATTTAAAAAAAACCTAAACTCATGCAAAGAACTAAGCGTAAGTTCAATGCAATGAACCATCGACTATCCTATGGAAAGTAAAAAGCCTCAAAGGTCTGTGCAACCAAATGGCGACCTCATTTTGAACAAGTTAAGCTTAAAGTAGTGATGGTACTGAAGTTACCTATCCATGTTGTTCCTTGAAAATCCAAGCAGAGCTGAGCAGAGCTAAGGTAAGCCTATCGGTTGTGGCAGACCGAGAAATTGCAGAGAAATGCGATGAGGAGTGGCAGCAATGGAAAGGAAATAGTTAGGGTTTGGGGAGGCCAATACCCTAAACGAACACTCCATCAAACTCCATCGTAGATCCAACCCTTTGTAATTCGACGGCGTAAATCCATACAGTTGTCAACCCAAGTTAGGGCGATGTGATGGTGTGTACAATACTATTAGTCCAAGAGCTAAGACACAAATCTCCAAGTAATCATTATGCTATGAAATAATTCCAATCAAGAATCAATATAAGATAAACCATAAGTATTCCATCCTGTCGTAATAATACTATGGATCTTGTGTGCCATATGAGATTAAATGAAAGCTCTGTCGAGTATTCAATATGCCGCGAAGTATCACGCATATGGTGACAAGGTGCTACCTTGAAACTTGTGTTAAAATCACCCAACCTTTATTTTATTATGTCTATGAAAGAGGAAGAAATAGGAGGTTGAAAATAGATGCAGTTATATAAATTTCATAATTTCATTTAGTCAAGCCTTTGTTAAGGAAAAAGTTAAATTTTTTTGTGGTTGATTATGATGTACGTTACAACTCTATTACCACAAAATTCAACCTAAAAGTCCATGGTTATCGAGATATATACATAAATAAATAAAACATAGAGAGCATTAGTGGATATATCCAAGTATCTACTAAGAAGATTGACACTAGAAGTTACAGTATTTTTATCCATGCATGCTTTGAATCAATGATTTTCTAAAATTTAATTCACAAAGATATAATAATATTTTTCAAAAAAAGACTATTTATATAATTTTTTTCCAAATAATACTTGAACAATATTTTAAAAAATAATATACATTTATAATTATTAAAAAATAAATAAAAAATAAAAAATTTACTTGATTGTTTAAATTATATATTCAACTTAAATTGAATTTCAAATAAATTAGTCTATATGATTTAAAATGTTAAAAAATTAAATTTTTATAATGATTTTGGACGAAAATACATAAATAAATTTAGTTAATAATTATTTTTAAAAATATTGCAATTAAAAAAATAATATAAATTTTATATTTGGTTATAAATATATAAATTCAGTTTAATAATTAAATTAATATAATAATAATTGATAAAAATAATAACTATTTAATGGATTATAACACATATTTATTTAATTTAAATTTTTATATTTATAAAATTATATATTAAAAGATATGGACTAAATTCTCATATCTAAGTCAAGGATAGGTTATATAGTTATAATGTATTTAGCCAATATGGTGTTGTCTTTGTTGGATTTTTAGAAATCTTTTTGAAGTTCTAAGACACAAGTTTGTCCCTTTATATCTTTTCCACATCCATACTTATTCTTGTATCCTCATTTGCATGTTAATAATAGGCTTGGGTTTCATGTAATTTTTCAAGGTATTTTATTTTATCTCTAGTATCTAGAATTGTTATTTAAAGGTTAAAAATTATGTTTTTTCCATTATTTGAGAAGTATATTTAAAAATTGAGAAGTATGTTTTTCCCATTTTTTAATGAATGAAAGTAATATATTACAAATAACACCCATAGTTAATGAAATTGAAAACTTACATAGACAAGTATAATTAGATTACAAATATTTAATTTTTAAGATTTTTTTTCTTTTTAATATCCCTATTACTTAACTTATTAACTCCTATAACTTTTTAATTCCTATGTTTAAAAAATTACCTCTAAACAATAAAATAATTATATATTTGTTGTGTTAGGAATTTCAAATAATGCACCAATACACATACACATTTCTATGTTCATTGATTTTACTAATTTATGAAGAAAAAACAACAAAAATACATTTTTTTGAACAAATAACATTAAGTTGATATTTTTTATTCTATATATATTAACTAGTTTCTATATATATTAATACTACATATATTAACGATTTTCTATGTGGTATGAACATCAGTTTGGTACTAAAATTATGCACAAACACAACTATTAGCCTATACTTATATCTCATCTTATATGTTTATGTCGTGCATACATTCAATCTACCTAAATGAATTGCTTAAAATGCATAATTCATAGAGAATTAAATTTTTTTGTCCTTTTCATAATACCTTGTTTTAATGGCTGCACATGATACTCATAGTTAATTAGATTGCAAAATTACATAGGCATGTATAATTGGATTACAAATATTTAATTTCTTAATGTTACTATTTCTCCTATAAATTTGTAATTCTCGTGTTTAGAAACTTACCTCTAAATAATAAAAGAAATTTATTTTCCTTATATTAGGAATTTCAAATAATACACCAATACTTGACCTACTAGTTTCGATGTTCACTAATTTTACTAATTTACTAACCAAAAAAAAAAAAATAACTTTAAAGCATAGTCTTTTTAATACGATCAAGCTAATACTTCTTATTCTCTACATAAAATAATGGATTTATATAATAACATGTTTTTATGTTGCATGAACATCATTTAGATATTAAAATGATGCACAAACATAATTTATAGTTATGTTTGTGTTCTAATATGATGTTAATATATATATATATATATATATATATATATATATATATATATGTTCGTTAAATAATTTTATGTTATGTTAAATAGTTATAAAAGTATGTTTTGTTATATATAATATCGCGATGTTATATGTGTGTGTGTGTGTGATATCCGCTAGAGGTCAAATAAATTTTTAATTTTACTAAATGTGATATAGTAACTATAGCTTAAGTAGTAAACTATGAACCAAGTTATGTGAATTTTAACTTTATTTAAAAAATAATAAAAGTTATAATTGGTTGTGAAAAAAATGGAAAGAAATTATTTTGGTTCCATACAATGTTTGAGGTTATAGCTATTTTCCCCAATCCCTTTTCCGAGGAAAGGAAAGAGGGAAGAGCTAGGAAGGCTCGAGGAGGGATGAAAGAACTATGTCAAAGAAGGAAAAATATGACAGAATGTGTCAAGAGGTCCTTGAGTTGATTTCGAATCAATGGAACTCCATAAAAGAGCAAAAAATTCTTAGACTGGACCGAGGTGTCTTGAGGCCTAAGAAAAGAATGTATTATCTCCTAACTTGACTATTCTAGAACCGAAGAGGGTCGAGGGAAAGCCTCAAACATTATTTCCAGGTTTTACAATCGGGTGGAAGGGTCTTGGATATATCTTTCTATTCTTGAATCAGAACTCGTATAACCATAAAAGTATAAGGAAAAGTTGGGATATGATATTACAATTTATTGATGTGATTAATTACTAGAGATTTCTAGAAGATTAAATGTGTAATTTGTAAAGTAGTAATTAGTATTTTCATATTGTACTAACAAATTTCTTTAAGTACATATTTTGATGAACCCCATAATTCTTTAAGTACATATTTTATCTACTCTAGGCATGGCCTTCCCTCTTGGTGGCCCTTAGCTTCATTTTTCTTCAAACTGATAAAAGCACCTATGGAATTGATCCTCTGCCTCTGCAACATGTACCAATGGATTCATAGCATGCCAATCTGTAAGGAATGAATCTTCCTATGCCAAAATTGGTCAAAAAATTCTCTAGATATGCTTCATTCAATTTTTCCTAGTAAACGGCCTCTAAAAGTGAACAAGACTTCAATTAAGCCACCAAAGTTGGAGGTCGGTCTAAATTTAGGGATTCTGCTGAAAATATCGTCAAATATGAAGCGCAGTTAACTGGTACTTAATTAATGTTGAACTAGATTAATGGTGAGCTTAAGGCGCATTAAGCATGATTAGGTATGGCACTTGCATGAGGTTATATGACATAGTCATATGGGAGGGGGCTGGCTCCCTCCTTTCCCGACATCGAATAATCCATTTGATAACAAATATGTGACGAATTCATCATCTACTAAGATCTTCGGTAGTGGCTCCAATGGTAATGGTGGATAGTATGGTGGGGAGGTTGTAGGGTTGAGCCCCGACCTCCGCTCAACTGTGTACATAAATTTTGCATCGTCGCTTACCATAAGGTTTAAAAATATTATATTATATTTTGAATATACCATTATAAAACTTAATCCGCCCACCATTGTTATATGCAAACTTTGGCATATACAATAATAATGCGCCATATATAAAAATCCAAACTTTGTAAATGCTAATATATGTGCCACCCTATGATATAATCCAAATTTGACCATTTCATATAAAAAATGCAACTTGAGCATTGGAGAGGGTCCACCAAAGGGGGCACGCGGTGACCCCTCGCTGTAGCACATGTTAGCCTCTCGTTGGGATGTTCCTAACCATAAAAAAATTTCAAATTAAGCTTTAGGAGAAAATCAATAAAAATTTCACCTTCAAACCTTGATCGGTGAATCCTGCAGTGACACTTGTTACAGTGTCATTGGCTCAGAGGGCCTTTGACCATGGTTGACCTCTATTGAATCCTTTTACCCTTTTTTTAAAAATTTGTCTGTCCATTCTGAATGACAGTTAGTGGGCTATAACTTCTTCATTCAGAGTTGGTTTTCAACGAAATAAAGTGCGTCAGATTCCTTGCGACGGGTTAGATCCGATTGTTCTAGTTTGGTGTGATTATCATCACTTTGAATTTTTGGAAAAAAATTTCCCCTAATCCAGATTCCAATCATGTGGCTCAGCTCCAGTGTGATCCCCTTGATGGCTTATATGCCCCTAGGTAGAGGCTCCTCAAGCCAGAGGTCACGTCTGGAGGATCAAAAACAACTTGAAAAAATATGCATATCCATAATAATTGTGCCAAGAGCACAATTGACATAGTATTATGAGAGTGATGTGTGATTCAATCTGTGTTCAACATGGATTTGATAGGTGTCCATCTTAAAATAAGAAAAAAATAATCTTTAAATAAAAAACAATGTCTGCTAGAACAAAAAATTAAAAATGAATATAAGTGGTTGGTATGAAGGAGATGTCCTAAAAATTCTCAACATTAAATAAAATATTATATCCATGCGAAGTAACTTAAAATTTTATTATATTTTGAAAATAAAATAAGTAAAGGTAAATGAAGCCCTATATTTTCACTTTTGAGTGCGAACAAAATGTATAACTCACATACTTTAAAATGTATAACTCATTCCTTTTTATCCACTCATTCTGCTTGAGTGTATTTCCTCTTGGATTAGGATGATATTATCTATAATTTTCCTTTATCAAAAAATCAACCCTCATATTCTGATATTAACTTTGATAAAAGAGGATTTATCCTATTTTGTTAGGCATGTAGGTTAGTTTTGAAATTCCCTGCATATATACTATTGATTCCCATGTCGTTTCTTTCAAATTTATTAGGGAGTAGCAACAGGATAATTTATCAAGCTATGAATTAGGCATGTACACATTAAACACATTAAATGAGGGAGTGTGTAGTAAACAAACAACAATCTAGTGTGCTAAGGACGAATCTTGAATAAGTTGGAAGTGAATTGAAGGCCATATTGTACATAAATCTCCCGACCCCCTCTTAAATTGGTTGCTTTTGTTGTGCTATTTTTTTCGATTACTTTACTTTTGTGGATGACTAGTTTTCCTCTAGTTTACTCTCCTCAAATTTTTTTTTGGGTTTTTCGTCTTAAGTAAGTTTTCATTTGAGGTCCATTTTTCATCACTTCTCAATCCTTTGCAATATCAAGAGATGATTTTCATCATTTTCTATTTTTTTTATATATTCCTCTAGTAGGAGGAACTAATCCACATTTATATTTAGAGCTTTTGGTACTTCTATTATAAAATCCCTCTATAATATGTTGTATGCCCATTCCTTTGTCTTTATCTACTTGTTATTCCATCTTTTCTCTGTTAAATTTTCTTCTTTCTTTTATTGTTAAGTCCTTGGTTGCTTCAACTTAATTTTTGAGGTTGTTACACAACATTTTTTCACCATCCCTACAATCCCCATCCCAAAAATTTGAGGACCATTTCAGTGACTTCTGTGTATTTTCATACCTTGCAAAAAGTGTCATTGCATCCCTTGACATGAGAAGAACATTTCCTCTATTGAATATTCCTGGAGCAGGCCCTCAAAAACATATTATTTTGGGTTGGCGCTGGCACGCAGTTATGGCCTCGTGCCCATATAAAAATTAGCACTAGGCCTCGGGCCCATTGGCACTCTGTCTCAGTGGACTGCCCGCGCCGAGCTATTTTTGGAAATTGTTTTAAAATAGAAGCAAAATTTCCATTCCCAACCACTTTGTGGGTAGATTCAACATGGTTTGTGCGACTGAATAACCTCGAAGACCTTCCTTTGGATTCTTGTTTCCTGCATTTGAGAAACCTCCCAAATGATAAGGCCTCCTTTCCACCTTATGAAGTATCCCAGACCACCTCCTCCTCTCTTATAAACACATCCTTCTCTCATAGTTGTAGCTAGCTTAAATGGTTGAATAGCTAAACAGTCTGAGTATAGATAGTGTGAGATAGAGTAGAGAGGAATCCATTGACAAGAGAGAGTCTATACCCATTTCTTCGCCAAGTCTAATCCCCAACGAATGTTTGAGATGTGTTCGACTAGACCCGTTGAAGAAGGCTGCGACGTCAAGGATCTTTTGGTTATAAAATTCTTCTCACTACTTATCAATACACGACTGATGTTTTTGTTCTCGTTTTTTGTTTACTGTGTTTAATATTTTGCAATACATTTAGTTCTCCTTGACTAATTAAATAGTTATGAATGCAAGTATGTTTTCATATGTTGTTATCGTTCTCTAATCATTATGGAGGCACCCGAGTATCACCGCTGAAGGACCATGACATGTAACAATGAAGATCAAGAGATAGCTACCACAGCTACGACAACTGCATTGGAAAAAAGGTAGATGATCTATCCCGACTCAGTTTCATTCATAAACTAGGAATCTGACGCATTAGCATGTTCCCTTGTTGCTAGACCCACTCTAGGGCTACAGGGATTTCCTATGTCCACAGAGGGGTTTAGCTGCACAAAAGTTTGTCTACTCCACTAGGGATCACTGTGTTTGTCGTCTCTCATTATTCATCTAGTGTTTTTCTTGTGAAGTCAAGTTTGGTCATTTCATCATTTTTCTTCTTTGTTGGATCCGTCTGATTGTTTTTAGCCATCCTGTTCAGTTCTACAGTGCCAAGTCTGACCTCTGCTCAATGGTTTTTATTTTTTCCCATGGTTTTCTAGCTCGATGCTTCTTTTTCTTGAATAGTGGAGCCAATTGGTGCATGTTTCTTCTTGTCGCAGGTGCACCGACCCCTATTTCGCACGGATTATAGCTAAATAGTCACGTTGAATCATGTAGGATTGAATTTTAGCCTCTTTTCTTAGTTTTCTCAATATTTCTTTCCTTTGGATAGGATTTTTTTCTTGCAATTGGTCCACTTGGATTGTTTTGACTCTGTTGTCTCGGTCTTGTCAGTTGTTTTTCCCTCATCTTATCAGTGGATTTTGTTTCCCTAGGGTTTCTAGGTGTCTTCTTTCATCTTTTTGACTCTCTCCTCACTAAGCCTTCTGAGCTGAGTTTGAGTCGCATTGATATTTTTTGTTTCGGTTCATTGATTGATTGTTTTAGCTTTTATTTTGGTTCTTTGTGTCTTTGGTTTGTTGAATGATCACCTTTGTTTTCATTTAGCTCTCCATTCGTCACTTTGAACATAGATTACATTTCTCATTGAATCAGTTCAAAAGCCCTCGGTTTTCTTGAAAGAGTGCATCTATGTTTTGAGTGTGTTTCATGTTTGTATTGGATTGATCTCTTTACTTTAGATCATTACATTCAAATTTCTAAAAAATAGTGTTAATTTTTCTTTTTAGTGTAATAATGCATTGTGCTTCTTATTCATCTAAAATGACAAAATTTTCATTATTTCGCTTAAATTAAAAATGAAAACGTTCTTTTACATTAGTATCTTTTAGCGAACCAGGAAAGAGTTTTTTGCTTTATGCTTTGGTTGTATTATATGCATTAGTGAAATTATTCTTGTGATTCAATTGATTTTTTCTTTGTTATAGAATACTATCCTTCTCTTAGCTAGTGTTCATTGAATGGAAATGATTTTCTTTTGCATGTAGTTGTGCATTAAGAATTTGAGATCACATTCGGTAAGGCATTAAAATCACAACATGAATTCAATCAACCTAAGGAAGCATTGAAACCGAATGCACATATTTTAGATGTCTAGGTTAGTGATGTGCTCCAGCGTCATTAAACTTAGTATTTATCGTTCTCCATCTAGAATTAGACAACGCTAGCATGGACTTGTGCTCCTCATACTCTCACTTACATAAAGGGAGACCCTCATAGGTCTCAATCCTTTATCCATAGGAAGCTGAGTCTACCGCCTTGTAACCATGATACACCGAACACAACATTCTGGGAGACTGCCTACATGTACATCAAGTCCTTGGTCATTTCTCTTTCATTTGATCACTAAGGTGTATATTGCAGTAAACAGAAACTTGGTACACCCTCTTTATTAGATTACCTGAGTAGTAATTTTGGTATTTTTCTAAGTCTCTAAAATTGAAAAGATCCTCAAGCACTTGTCTCTTCATGCTCGCTCAATCTAAAAGTGAATAGAGTCATATTTTGTGTGTTTCTCGACTCTTAAAACATGGAACAACAAAGTTTTGTTTCAATGTCATAAAATCAATTACCTATGATCACATGCTTATTAAAGATATTTTCTTGGCTTGTTTTTTAGTAGTTCCTTAGTGTTTGATCTTGAAGCTTCGAATAGGCTATCTCGTTTCCTTTATGTTTTGAAACACAGTGATAGTGGCAGAACCACAATTTTTGTCGTCCTCTTCATTACCTCCTAGTGGTGATCCTTCTCTTAAATTTTCTTCAGAAGAATCTCAACCCAATAGGTCAGTCGAATTTTGGCAGTCTATCCTTCCGAGTATCTTACCTCTCACTACCCGATCTCCTCTTGAAGAGCCATTTGATATCAGCTAGCAACCTCAGGATGCTTGGTCTGGTTTTGGGAACGAGGAGGAATTCCCTCCACTTACTTCGAAACCATCTTTATTAGCTACTGCTTTACTTGCTACCACTCGTCGCCTTTTCAAAGATCAAATGGCTTCATTCAACATGGATTCTTCAAGTCCCATTAGTAGTGAAGAGCTTTATGTTTCTACAGAATATCATCAGCTCCCTCTAGAGAACTTTCCTTATCTCTCAAGTCAACCTTCCTCACAACTGATTTCTCTCCCACATGGTTATCATACTTTGGGTTATATTATTTTTGGCGTTGCATCATTGAATCGGAATCCAATATGGTCTAATACATCAACTCCCTCTGGGAGCTCAGTTGTCTCAATATCACGAGCGTCACCCTCGACTCCTATGACATCGATGATTGTAACCTCTGTTCTTGTCTGACACACTGTCTATGTGGCTTCATCTGTACAGGATGTTAGTATGACTCTGTCATCACCAGGGTCTTATGCTATTCGTAGATCCATTTTTATTAATCCCGCGATACATGTTAGGCTCGTCGTAAGTGGATAACAACCTCATGTTGTAGGAACAAAAATCATAGTAGTGTGCCTATGTCATCTACTTCTATTCCTAGCAATTATACATTCGATGAGTATCTGTTGGCCATTCAAGAACAATATCCTGCCTCTCAGGGGCCTTAGCAGTAGAATTCCACCCCTCAGGGTTCTTAACAGTTATCAACTTCTGGTAATCCTCTACATCACTATGACATGTATGGTAACCCCATCTATTTACCTCCAATTGATCCGAGTCAGTTCACATACCAATAGGGAAAACCCTCTGGTTCACAAGGACAGCCCTTATAGCGACAACCTTCCATCTAATAGGGACAACCCTCTGGTCCACAAGGAAAACCTTATGGTCTGCAAAGATAACCCTTCTAGGGACAACCTTCAGTCCAAAAAGGACAACCCTACGGTCCTACTGGTCAACCCCATGTTCAACAGGGTGCATCTCATGTTCCCAGGGGGGAAATTTATCCAGAGTAGGGACAACCTTTTGTGCAACAGCACCTGCCTTTCATTCAGCAAGCCTAAAATTATGTACAACAAGGACAACCCTATGGTCGTGTGACAGGTCAACCTGGTCTTCAAGGGAAACCTGGCCCATCCCAACTATCAGGCCAACCTTTTCCACAAGGGAAACCTGGTAGCTCTCAACATCCATGGCAACCTGCTTCGCAGGGAGAGCCTATCCAACCTTAGTGTCTGGGTCAACCTACACCCCAAGGGTAGCCCATTTAGCTGCAAGGCACCACTTTATTCCTCAAGGTAAATCTCAAGTCGTATATAATGCGCCCCAAAGAGTTACTAACATCCCTCAAGGTCAATCCCAGATGGTATACAGTGCAACTCAAGGGATTGTGTATCTTCTGCTAGGTCAAAATCAAGTGTTATATAATGCACCTCAAGGCACAGCTTCCATTACACAACAAAATCCATATATTTCTCAGGCGGGACCTTAGTGGTATGCTCAGAATCAATATCATAGTCCTCAGCCTGTGTATGGGTAGAAATTTTAGGCTTATAACCCCTATGGATAGAATCCTCTGGGAAAAAACATCTGGGGGGAAAATTTCTCTCAACGTGGGTGTAATTCGAATGCTGCTCTTTATGAATGACCTACAATGCCTTTCAATACTCAAGTTCCTTTCCTTTATATGTCGGAACTGCCCAATGTGTCGAAGTTGATGAACGATCCTATCCTTCATAATCCATAATGGCCCCTAGTTCCAACCAAAATTCCTGGCAATTGTCCCAAACTCAGG
>CM076578.1:1759507977-1759611878 GCA_034641835.2 Pinus albicaulis
AATGAGATGTCTCATCTTTTGGAACACTTTGAAAAATGGTTGTATTCATAGATGAGGGCATTCATTATATTAAAAAGGAAATTATGTGTAGTTTATATTCTAGATACGAGTCCAATTGTCAAAGTCAAGTCCAATAGAATTTGGAAGTCCATTTGTAGTTCAACTTTTATGTGGGTGGAAGTGCAAGCATAAAAACCTTACATCCTATCTCGTTTTCCTCTAAAGTTTATTTTTAATCCAATTATTTTATTGGGGAGATAGGAATAGCATGTAAAGTTTAGAGTTTGCAAAGGTTGAGAAAGAGAAAAGGAATACCAATGCATAGAAAGACTAATTTTGTGACATGTTTCACTAGGTGAAATTTAAATTGCCATTAGTCTAGGTATAGTCCACGGGAACCTAAAATCCAAGGGCCATTTCTAAAAACAAAATCGATATCACTCTGTAATGAAAACTGGAAAAGGAAATATTCTTTGCCACAAACATGGAAATTTGAAAAGGAATTATGCCTACAAATGAAATATCCAATGTTTCTTAATCAATCCCTCAAGTATTTTATTATTATACTATTCTATAGTAAATATTTCCACCAGAATGTGGTATGTGGTCTGCATGATACAAAAACTTATTTTCTGCGTTTATGGAGATGAATTTAAGTTTATATACTTCTTATGTTTTCCTAACAAGCACACCTTAGAAGTTGCAAAAGATTTTGTAGTTTTCTAAGAGGAAGTTGTAGGAAGCTTTTCCAAAGATTTAAAAAATGTTTTGAAAGACAAAAAAGGATGGCAAGTCACCCTCTCTACCTTGGAAAAACCATTTCAGTTTCTCAACTCAAAGTTTTTAAATACAAAATTTATTATCTAGGATTATTTTCAACTATATGAAAATGGATTAGGGAAACAAACACACTATCCTGTGGCACTTAAATAAAAAATCACATTTGGAATCAAAATTATTGATATGATGGCTATGCTATTGTTGGAAATGAAAGTTCCACCTTGCACAAAGACCATATTTTATTTGAGATAAAATGATAAAGGAAGGTTTTTTTTTTTTAGACAGAGAATGATAAAGGAAGATTGTCGTTTTTTAAGTACTTGATTTAAAAGCATTATAACTGGCCCAAAGAAATATTGCATCTATAATCAACTTAACTACTAGAAAATTTAGAGTTCAAACCTACTAACGGCCTGCAGTTAAGGCTTAATTTAGAAAATTCAGAGTTCAAACCCACCAACAGCCTGCAATTAAGGCTTACTTGGGAATTCATAAAGCTAGAGTCCAAAACATGTTGTGACAATGATTCATGTCATGTAGAAATAGTCATATTAGAATGAAATCCTCAAGGACTTTAATTAAAAGCAAGGAAACCCACAAATCTGTGACTTTAATCAAATCAAGCAAAGCAACCCATGTAATATTTTTTAAATTTTCCCGTTCTTTTCATTAATAGAATGACATTCCGAGGATAAGAAGATTATTCTCATATAAAAATCTTAGAAAAATAAAATCAATATATATATTTTAACCAGAGACAAATGCTGACAAAACAATTTACAGTAATTACTTACGATTTGCAAGAAAAATTAAAAGCAGAAGAATACCTGGAATCGAGACGAGGTTTGGAATCACAATTATTCATATGATGGCTATGCTATTATTGGAAATGCAAGTTCCACCTTGCACAAAGACCATATTTTATTTGAGATAGAATGATAAAGGAAGGGTTTTGTTTTTTTGAGACAGAGAATGATAAAGGAAGATTGTCGCTTTTTAAGTGCTTGATTTAAAAGCATTATAACTGGCCCAAAGACACACTGCGTCTATAACCAACTTGACTGCTAGGAAATTCAGAGTTCAAACCTACTAACAGCCTGTATTTAAGGCTTAATTTAGAAAATTTGGAGTTCAAACCTACCAACAGCCTGTAGTTAAGGCTTACTTGGGAATTCATATTTATAGATTCGGGTTACAATATATTTAAACTGGTACTTCATAAATACAAATAATTAATCAAAATAGTTAACTTCACAGTCAACCACCAGCATGGAAAAAACACAGTATTAATTTCAGAGAATAATGCACCATCAAAAACAGTCTTTTACAGTCAACCACCAGCATGGAAAAAATGCAGTCCTAATTTCAGAGAATAATGCACCATCAAAAATAGTCTTTTACAGTCAACCACCAGCATGGAAAAGACACAATCTTAATTTCAGAGAATAATGCACCATCAAAAACAAGAACTTGAGCACCTAATTTTACAATCATTACAATAATGATTTGCAACAATCATTATGTGTCCAACTCCTCTACCTGCATTGGTCTAATTATTAGGTGGAGAGGTTTAGTCTCCATAGGTCTCAAATTTGATAAGTACACCGCCGAATTGTCATAAGAATCCTATGGACTGTGTCATACATTTCATATATTGAAATATAACTTTGTCGAGTTTGACCAGTAATTTCATATATTGAACATAACATTGTCAAGTTTGAGTAGTAATTATAATTTCAAATGGATTTTGACAAGGAATGGTAATTTAGGAAATAATTTCGGATGGATGGTGATTTTGTTGTTTGGTTTTTTTATATTCTCTAGTGTTCTTTCACATGGTGTTAAAATTTAGAGGTGCATGAGTGAGCATGACAAATGAGATTAAGTGGATAGCATATTCAACTCTGAAAAAAATATAAAAATATATCATTTCTTTCCTTGGCTAGGTATTAGCTCTGTTATGGTACACTCTTCTTGTCACTTATGAAACATATCTGGTATAATTTGGTGTTAATATCAAGATCATATAGCCTCTAAAATGTATTTTTTAGTTGGTACTTGGAATCATATTCTCTAGTTTTCTTTCATAGATGGTTAAAATTTAGAGGTCCATGAGTGAGCATGAAAAATTAGATTAAGTAGAGAGCACATTCAACTCTGCAAAATATCAAAAGATATAATTTCCTTTCTTGACCAAGTATGAGCTCTCTTATGTATATTACACTCTGGCTCAATCTGAAAAATTATGTAGACTTGAGAGCTACTCCAAATGCATTTCTTTAATTGAAAAAAGAAATCATTGTTTTCTGATACAAAATTATGTAAATACAGGCATGCAAATATAGCAACATTTCACAGAGATTAAATAATAGGACTATGCACCAAGAGATTAACAGAGCTTCAAAAGACAGACGAAAAGTCACATTTCACAAATATTAATCAACAGGTCTATGCACCAAGCTGATTTGTTGTACAAGACCAAGCAGGTTCCATGGAAGATTCATTTACGTCGATTCTCTGTGAAAGTAAGCGGCCTGAGAAAGAGATTAACAAGGAAGAAATATTTGGTTTTTAGAGGATGAGGAGATGTTTAGCAGAGATTTTTCTACGCTATTTCGGCCCGCTTTCGATTCACTAATAAGATCAAATCTCTCAGGCAGGTAAGGGTTTGGCATTGAGTGGTAATTTCCCCATATGTTGATGGAGCCCAATTCATTGGAACAAGCATTTTCATTATCCACATATCCCAGTTTAACCAGATTCATCATCTATTTCCAATTATCGACACCAATCAGATGATAATTTGGAATGAAATAACATGATTTTTTAGTCTTCTTTTGATTCCGAGCGGTGTCCCTAAACATAGCTTTATAACAGGCGACTAGGCTTTAGCTTTTAAAAACCTATGCTACAGCGTTTACTTTTTTCTATTCACTATATGACGATCCATTGGGTGTGAGGTTCGCTATGGGCTTGCGGTTTCAAATTTGAATAATTTGGCAAATCGAAATAAATCTAATTTAAGAGAATACTGCACCTACTTTTATAGTCATTACAATAATGATTTGCAGGAAGAATTAAACGCGGAAGAATACGTAGAACTGAGATGAGGAAACAGAGCACGTCGAGGAGGCAGAACGAGCATGCCGAGGACGTAGATCAGACCCCAGGAATCATACAAAAATCCTACAAACACAGAAAAAAATGAAATTAAGATTAAAACTAGAGAAACAACCATAAATAAAATAAGAAAAACAATAACTAGCTAACTTCTTATTTACCTTCTCTTTCTCCCCTGTTGGTCCCTGTTGGTTCAAGATCAAAGCAACATAAGAGAAAAACACACCTAAATAGCCAACGGTCACTGCTAATAGGAAACTCGCAGCGCTCTCCAACGGTAACGCAACACAAAACTACTCAAAAACTTCTTGCAGTCTCGAGGCTGCTATATTTATAACAAAAAGTTTAGTCTAAATTTTAAACAAAGTTCGTTCACAATTTTAAACAATGTTCGATCGAACTTTAAACAAATTTCAGTCGAACTAATAGTCTGGCCGAACTAATAGTCCAGTCGAACTTTTATTGTCGGATTTCCTATCAATGACCAAAGATCTGGTTACCGATGCCATCAATGTTCATGATAGATACAGTTTGGCCGAAGTGAAATTTTCGGACGCGTTTCTCACGAAAGTGTAACCAAACTTCGCATTTTTACCCAATAATAAGAATACTAATAAACTAAATTTATATAGATTATTACAATTCATAATATTTTAATCTTTCTTTGAACTAGTTAGTGTGAAACGTCATTTTTGCAAATACAATGGCATAGCCTTTTGATAATTAAATTATGTTGAGTATATCATTCTCTTTGTCTTTATCCTTCATTCTATCTCTTTTGGAATCTAACAATGGATGTTAAAAGGAAAATAAAGAATACAAAAAAATTTAGAAGCCAAATAAACAAGAGAGGTTTGAAGAGAAATGATGCATCTTGGTTTTTACACCCCAGAAAAAAGTCACAACATGTCCCTAAATGACTCTTTGAAGCAAGTTGCAATTCATCATAAAATTCAAACTAGGAATAATTTGTTGTATCAAAGGTTTATTCATTTTTCTAGCTAGGCTCAACTAACTTGACTTGACAAAGAAGTGGTAACTTGGCAACATCTTTTGGATTGAAGAGAGACTTGCCTTACCTTCCATCAACCAAGACACTTTTCTCTATTTATTGGCACTCAGAACACAAAAAGCAACTCTTGTTTTTGTGAATCCATGCATACACTACTTATGAATCTTTCTCATTGGAGGGATATAGGTGCATCCTTTCCCATGTGTAGCAATTAGCAATGGGTAAGCACAAATTCGAAAAAAATATCGCTTGGCCCTAACGATTGTAGGCACTTTTTTCGTCTTATAATCGATGTAACAAAAATATGAAATGTGGTTACGGACATAGCTTATATATTGAGCTTCTTAGAACATAAAAGAAGCACTCTATGTCATAGTGTAAAGAAAAGACAATACAATGAGATAGTTTTAGTGGACTCGAATTGAAGTTGGACTTCCTTCGGTAATAACAATAAGTTGCCTCCTTGCTTGCTTGTTGAATATCCCAATTTACAATTCCATCATTGAAAGCGTAGGTCGTAAGTCAAGTTGAAGAACAACTATACAAGTGACTTGGGTTCATTTATTTTTCCTTTTTTTCTTTTGTTTCATGGTTGAATGCACACTCTCTACCCCTTTTCTGGGTGTAGTTTATATTCCCATTGTGTGTGGATGCATTTGATGCTATCTATCGATTGTAGGACAAATATCTCTCAGATGACAACAAGTTATGTGTTGCTTAATGCATGTGACTTAGCATATGAATTGGAAGTAGAGGGTTGCAACAACAATGCATGCTAGTCCCAAAACATGGTGAAAGGGCCTCTACAATTTCATAATTTATATATCAAAAGTCAAAAATGCATTGTAAAAACTTTGATATATAGAGTGATTGAAGTCTTAACTACATCAAAACCTAAATAATAACCACTCACAAATTTGTTCTATTAAATTAATAAATAAATATCATACACAAAAGAAATAAAGTCACGTCAACTAATTAAAATTTCCATTCATAACTTATATAATAAATAAAAAAATAAACTATTTTCACAATTAAATCAAATTAATATAACAATACTACAAAATATATTACACTAAGATTAACTAAGGAAGCGGCTACAAAGCTACAAATAGAAAGTGTTGTATACAAAGCTTTCTAAATAAATCCCCTGCGTCGATCCTTCAATATATCCAAGTGAGCCAGTAGATCATAAACTAATAGATAGAGGTGACTGGTCTCTCGCTTTGTTTCCATAAAATGTGGGGATTTTTCCGATTATTCGAAACTAAGGAGGTTGTTCCTTTCTATGGTGTATGGAAGTAGAAATTTCCCATCCTTCCCATTATATAGTATTAATCATGTTGTTGTCCCTTATTCACCTATTACCATAGATCCATCGGGCTATCACATATTGATCATAGATTGGAATACATTATGGGTGACACATGGAAAGTTGTGAAACTTTTGTTTCGTGAGGGAACTCCATGATTTGAACAAGTGATAGCATGGCCTTATCTCTGCCTCTTATTGCCTTATCATTCTAGTGGTTAACAAATCTCGTCTATCTCTGGTCAACTGTTAGGTCCCTGTATTACTATTTTAATCCCTTATTGTTATTATTGTAACCCCCTTATTGTTATTATTGTACCCCTGTAACCCCAATATTGTTATTATTATGCCTTTACATTGTTATTGTTAGGTGGGTTAGCATTATATTGTGGGCCCATGGACTCTTATATATAGAAGGAGGTTTTAGTCATTTGTATCATCCAAGAATTGTTTATTTATGTAGTGTATTGGAGGTTTCCCCCTCGAAGTGGTTGATTTCTAAGGCATTGATATCTCTTTTCTTCTATTTTTGGAGCAGGTTTCATAACATTTGGTTTCAAAGCTTTGGATTCTAGGGTTTCGCTGCTCCAAACAGGTAATCGTGGAATTTTCTCAATAATTTTTTTTCTACGAAGGTTCAGAAGCTCAAATTTGTACAGCGCGAAGCTGAAATCCTGAGGAACCTCCTGTAAAAATTTCAGATCTTGATTCACAATAGTTTCAGAGATATGGTCTGGGGAAGTTATGGTTTTCTTAGGTTCCCTAATTTCAAGTAAAACAGGTCATCGTGGAATTTTCGCTATAGCTTTTCATATACAAAATTGTAGAAGCTGAAATGTTTATAATGCAAAGTCGAAATCCTGAGGAACCTCCTGTACAAATTTCAAATATTCGTTCGCAATATATTTGGAGATATGATTTGTGGAAGTTAGGATTGTTTCAAGCTCCCGAATTTCATCTCAAAGAGGTGACCTTGGGAAAAACATCATAACTCTCACTTTGAGCATCGGATTGGAATTCTGTAAAATTTGGACACAAGTACACCGACTTTAGTTTTTGGTATATCAATTTCAGAGTTGAAGAAGGAAACAGTGACACGTGGAAAGTCGTACAAGTTCAGTCTACTGAACCAGTCCATAATTAGGTCATCGTGGGAGATTGGGCATAACTTTGTCTTGAAGAATCCAAATTAGGTCAGACCTATGGCATTCGAAAGAAGATTCAGAGGGCTACTTCAGGGTGGAATTTCAGATATTAAAGATCCGAAATCACAGAGATAATTCAGTTTCAATATCAAGCTTCTCAAAAGAAAGAAAAAATTGTGTATTTTTTTCAAATTACATAAGTCTTGTTTAAAAAAAAAATAGTTTGAATTTATTCCAAGGGTTCTAAATTCCCCCTAAAAATAGTTCAACACCCATTAATCCTTCAAAAGGCTCTACTATGACTCATGAAGACGAAGAAACACAACATGAGATATCAAAATTACAAGAGCAAGTGCACCAAATTTTGCTATCCCAAAAAGCAACAAAAAATGAAATGGATGTTTTGAAGAAAGGCATGGAAACTAAGATGGATGGTTTGAAGAAAGGCGTGGAAGCTGAGATGAATGGTTTGGAAGATAATATGGATGGCATGGAAGTGGGTATGGAATCTAAGATGGATGGCATGGAAGCTAAGATGGATGACATGGAAGCTAAGATCAATGAAAAAATGAAAGACAACATGGAAAACATGAAGAATGATCTAAAAGTAGACATCGAAGGTTTGGAAAAGTTGATACAATAAATGTTTCCTAATGGCGAAAAGATAGTAGAGGAAACTCATGATGAGAACAAAATAAATGTTAATCGTGATGTTGGATGGAAGAACCACCATATTCCAAAGATGGATATGAGGAATTTTGATGGTAAGGATCTCGTAACATGGATACTACATATGGGGCAATATTTTGATCTCAATAATGTGCAAAACACACAAAAGGCACGCATTGCAACTTTACATTTAGAACAAAATGCATTTGTATGGTATCCATGGCTTTGCTCCCGTAAAAAAATTGTTGCTTGGTCAATTTTTATGGAGGAAAAGATAGCACATTATGAGGATACAAAAAGCAACACCTTCTTTAGCCAATTGATAAATCTCAAACAAAAGGGTTTAGTGGTGGAGCACATTGAGGACTTCCAAAAATTGAATATAAGGGTAACTGATATTCCAGAGGAACACAGGATTGATGTCTTCATAGGGACTTTAAAGGTTAACATCCAACATGAAGTTCGCGTTTGGGAACCTGATTCATTGGAAAAGGCATTCAGGTTGGCAAGAAAAATTGAATGCAAAATTATGGCAACAAGGAAGCCTACCACTCACATATATAAAGATGGAAGTGTTGCTACTCCTAGACTTCCACAACCTACAAATTTGACACCACAACAATTGCAAGAAAAAAGAGCAAAAGGGCTTTGCTACAGTTTTGATAGAAAATACAATAAAGGTCATAAGTGTGCTGAGAAGAAATTATTTTACATAGATTGTGAAGAGGAAGAATAAAATCAACAAGAATCTTCAAAAGAAGAGGATATACACTAGGAACCAACCCTAGAAGAGGAAGAAATTAGTCTGACCATATCGTGTAATGCATTGGCAGGAATTACCACTCCTCAAAGATAGAAGAACATATCAAGAAGAAAAAGGTAATAGTGTTGATTGATTCGGGTAATACCCATAATTTTATTCATTGTAAGGTAGCCAAGGAATTGAATTGTTTCCTATACCTAGCACTAGGATGTCAAGTGATGGTTTCAAATGGAGGAACTATAAATTTCTCTGGAAAATGCCATAATATCAAGCTAACCATGGGGGAATATGTATTGAATAGTCCGATGCTTTCCATTCCTATGGGAGGTGTTGATGTTGTACTAGGAGTACAATGGTTACAATCTTTGGGGACGGTAGCTTTTAATTTTCAAGAACTTTTCTTGAATTTTTTTTCAGAAGGAAAGGAAGTCGAATTACGGGGTATCATAGGGAAGTCGGGAAAGATAATAATCTCTAATGTCATGAAAAAGATTTTTAAGAAAGAACAACGAGGCGTAATTGCATAATTATGCTCACTAAAAGTTCCAACATCAAAATCATCTCTTTCTGCGGCTCTACAAAAAGTCTTGGACAATCATTCCAAGGTGTTTGAAACTCCCAAAGGACTCCCAACTATTCGTGATCATGATCATGCTATTCATTTGATTCCAGGAAGTGTTCCTCCAAACTTCAGGCCTTATAGATATCCTTATGTCCAAAAGAGCGAAATTGAACATATGATTGCAGAAATGTTAGAGGCTGGTATAATTCAACCTAGTCAAAGTTCTTTTTCTGTTGCAGTAGTATTGGTGCACAAGAAGGATGGATCATGGTGCATGTGTTCAGATTATAGGGAGATCAATAAGCTCACCATTAAAGATAAATTTCCCATTCCTATGATTGATGAATTATTGGATGAATTACATGGAGCAATTTATTTTACCAAGTTGGATCTTCGTTCAGGATATCATCAAATTAGAATAAAGACTGAAGATATTCCAAAAATAGCATTTCGAACTCATGAGGGTCATTATGAATTTTTGGTCATGCCTTTTGGCCTTACCAATGCACCTTCTACATTTCAGGGGTTGATGAATTCCATTTTCAAACCCTTCCTTAGAAAATTTGTGCTAGTATTTTTTGATGATATACTAATCTACAACAGGTCTTGGAAGGATCATGTTCAACATGTTGACAGGGTGCTCAAACTATTGCGGGAGAAACAATTATATGCAAAAACATCCAAATGTTTCTTTGGAGTACAAGAGGTGGAATATCTGGGTCATATTGTATCTCACGAGGGTGTTAAAGTAGACCCTAACAAAATTAAAGCCATTAAGGAATGGAAAGTCCCCACAACCATAAAGCAGTTGCGAGGATTTCTCGGGTTAACAGGGTATTATCGCAAGTTTGTTAAGAATTATGGGAGAATAGAAGCACCTCTAACAACATTATTGAAGAAAGACGCATTTTCATGGACTCCTGAAGTAACTGATGCCTTTGAACATCTTAAAGAGGTAATGTGCCTAGCACCGGTCTTAGCTACGCCAGACTTCACGAAATGGAATTGGTGTTATTTTAATGCAAGAAGGAAGACCCATTGCTTTTGAAAGTCATCCAATCAAAGGAAAGTATTTACAGAAAGCTATTTATAAGAAAGAAATGTTAGCAATACTACATGCACTAAAGAAATGACGACCTTACCTAATGGGAAGACACTTCAAGGTAAAAATTGATCATGATAGTCTTAAAAACTTTTTGGAACAAAGAATATCTTCAGAAGAGAAGCAAAAATGGGTCACAAAGATGTTGGGTTATGACTTTGAAATAATATACAAAAAAGGGAAACTAAATGTTGTTGCAAATGCACTCTCGAGAAAGAATGAAGAGGTGGAAGCATTGCTTTGTTCCATTTCTATTATCCAACCAGATTGGATAACCAAAGCAAGGGATGAATGGAAGGAGGATGAAGAAGTGTGCACACTCATTCAAAAGTTGCAGCAAGATCCTAGTACATCTGATACATTTAGTTGGAAAAATGATTCATTATGGTACAAAGATCACTTATATCTTTGTAAGAATTCCCAACTAAAACAAAAGATTCTTTTGGAATTGCACACTTCTCATTTAAGAGGACACTCAAGATTTTTAAAAACTTACCACAGGGTGAAGAAATAATTTTTTTGGGATGGCCTTAAATCTGATATTCAAAATTTTGTGGCAGAATGTTTGGTTTGCCAGCAAAATAAATTTGAGACAATTAAGACCTCGGGTCTTCTAAAACCTTTATCCATTCCGAGTCAACGAGGGGAGGAGATATCAATGGATTTTATTGCAGGTTTACCTAAGTCCAAAGGAAAGAGTGTCATCATGGTGGTAGTTGATAGACTTACCAAGTATGCACACTTTTGTGCATTATCTCATCCATTTAAAGCAAGTACAGTTGCTAATACATTTATGGACACAATTCAAAAGCTACATGGAAACCCAAAGGTTATTGTGAGCGACAGAGAACCCCATTTTTACTGGAAATTTTTGGACGGAGTTATTTTCTTGTTTGGGTACTCAATTAGCTCATAGCTCATCTTATGATCCTCAATCCGATGGTCAAACTGAGATAGTGAATAAATGTTTGGAAGGATATCTTTGTTGTTTTGTATTTGATAAACAAACACAATGGGTCAAGTGGTTACCTCTCGTTGAATGGTGGTATAACACTTCCTTCCATACTGCAGCAAAAATGACCCCATTCATGGCACTCTATGGATATCATCCACCGTCCATCACATCATATTTAAGAGAAAATTCTAAGGTTTAAGTAGTGGAAGATCATATTGAGCATCAACAAGAAGTTCTCCAACTCTTAAAGGATAACCTAAATTTGGCACAAAATCAAATGAAACAACAGGCAGATAAACATTGCAGCAAGAGAAGTTTTGATGTAGGAGACTAGGTATTTTTATGGCTACAACCATACAAACAAATTTCCCTCAAGCAAGCTAAGAAGGATAATAAATTATCGCCAAAGTACCATGGTCCTTACAAGGTGTTGCAAAATATTGGTACTATGGCATACAAATTGGAGCTTCCTGCTTCTTCACGAGTGCATCCAGTTTTCCATGTTTCATGCTTAAAGAAGGTTATAGGTGAAAATCTTCTAGTTCAAACAATATTGCCAAAACTTGATGAGGAAGGAAAAATCATATTGGAACCTGAAGCGTCACGGAAACAAGAACTCGACAGTTACGAAATCGATCAATTTCAGAGTATCTCATCAAGTGGAAGAACTTACCCACTAAAGATTATAAATGGGAGGATGAGAATTTTGATATAGAAGCACCCAGAGCTACTCAAGCATGGAGGACAACACTTTTTTGAAGAAGAGGGGCATGTTAGGTCCCTATATTACTAGTTTAGTCCCTTATTGTTATTATTGTAGCCCCCTTATTGTTATTGGTGTACCCTTGTAACCCCAATATTGTTATTATTGTGCCCTTACATTGTTATTGTTAGGTCAGCTAGGATTATATTGTGGGCCCGTGGACTCCTATATATAGAAGGAGGTTTTGGTCATTTGTATCATCCAAAAATTGTTTATTTATGTAATGTAATGGAGGTTTCCCCCTCGAAGTGGCTGATTTCTAAGGCATTTATCTCTATTTTCTTATATTTTTGGAGTTGGTTTCGTAACATCAACTTTATCAACGGAGCTAGGTAAATCTCCTAATACATAAATGGGAAAATCAAGTGTGTTTGAAGAAGCTTTTACAACATCTGTAACTTTCAAACATGACTCCAACATTGAGGCTATATATGTGTCTTTATGCAATGACTAATTGCCACAACTTGTATATCAAATGACACAAAGGTAACAGAAGGAACCCATCATAAAAAAATTCCATACCCGACTCCATTCAACAATGAACTTTCAATTAGAGCTTCCTTTTTTTTCATCAATACTCATGGAGGTTTGAGTTAGGCAAGGAAAAATGGCTAGAAATGGTTATGTTATGTTGATTCTTTATGATTTCTAGGGTTGCAATAATTTGAAGTTGTGGAATTTCATGGTCCATGGCAGGACAAAGCTTTAAAATACAATTCCTTGGTTTATGGCAGGGTAAAGCGGTGTTGTGTGGATTTAAGGAAGTCACCGCGACTAACGTTAGCTAGATCACATCGGTTCAAGTCAAAAGTCGAGGACATCACGAAGGATTTGAAAAATTGGGCCATATGGAACTGAGTTTCATGAACTTGGACCCTCAATATATTCCAAGGACTAGTAAAATAATTTGAATTCCAAGGACTTACAGTAATAGCTTAAAATAGTACTATGAGGGCAATGCCTTCAAATTTATAACAGCTAAATTCGGTTTTTTTTTTAACATAGCGTTTGTTTTTTTTTCCAAATTGAGCAGGTAAGTAAAGGCTAAGTTGGGCGATGAATAATGGTTTAGTTGAAAAATATTTTTGTGGGAGACATATACAAGATCCCCATCAAGTCTATATTCCATGTTTTTTATACATGCAAGACAAGGAGGCTTCGGCTGATTGTTATTCTTAATAGAACTTTCGAGAGAAGAATTGGGAATATGATGGAAAATTACCAATCCCAAGTCAAGAAGGTTGTCCATAGATTGTTTGGTATGTTTTATGCTAATTTGATCTACTTCATATAAGAAGAAAAATAACTGCTTTGATTCTTCTACAGAAGCAAGCTTCTCTTCCAGGTCTTTCACCATTCGCTCCAACTCAGTAAGTTGGTCTTGCATCTGTTCAAGTTTCTCTTTGGTTGTAACCACTGTAGTTTCTATATTAGTATTTTTGGTCTCCAATAGCACAAAATTCTTCTCTATATCTAATTTATGTTAAGTCGTAGCTCCTAATTCATACTCTAATGACTGTTTTGATTCTTGTGTAGAAGCAAGTTGCACTTGCAAGTTTTCCACCATTTGTTCAGACTTAGTGACTTGGCCTTGTGTGTGCTCAAGTTTCTCTCTGGTTTTAGCCATGATAGTCTCTAGATTATCTTTCTGGGTCTTCAATTGCATAAACTCCTCTAAATCTGCATATTTTTGCACGTGGTTCTTCAAATTAGATTCCAATGCTACCTTTTCAACTTGAATGCTATTAAGCTTCGGAATTATGCAAAAAATTCCATTCAGCAAGGAAAATTGAATGCTTTTATTACTTTCTTGTCCCGAAGCAATATCTTTACTAGACCAATTATTACGCAAACTAAACCGAATCATGTCAGAGGTTTGACTTTCGAAGTCAGTGGCTTCACTTCGTGAAATTTCATCATAATCATGTGCATAAATTGTTCTAAATAGGGATAGGAAAGATATTAGTTTAGTGATTAACTATAAATTTTTTTATTTTCCAAGTAAAAACCGACCCATTAGATCAGCAAACTCCGGAATTCTGGCATCTAGCCTATGAAATTTAGAAGCTCTAAGTTGTGTATTTCCAGCCTATTGAGTTATACATTGTACGAAGTTGACAACACTGGAAATAGCAGTTGCCAACTCTACTTCAATAACACGAATTGTACTTCTAGATTTAGAAAGATAAGTTGTTTCTACATTCATTAACGGTCTACTGCAAACATAAGGATCAACTTCACTTTCATCAACTATTGTTGCATTTCTTACATCCTCCATTACCTTATGCAAGTCTGCACCCTCAACTTCAATATCGAGGATTACATCAAGCTTATCTTGAAGACTAACTAAAGCAGTTTCATTCAAAACATTTATAGCGTGCAAAGCAGTCAATTTTTCTTGTGAAGAAGTTAGTTTTTTTACCAAAGAAGAGCATTCCTGATTGGCGGCTAGAAGCTCTAGCTGTCTTTGTGCAATAGTTTCTTCCAAGGGAGACTTATCTTCTTGAACAAATGAAGCACTTAAGCCTCCTATAACATTCTTCCCAGTCAAATTATCTTCTTTTTCTATTCCTGTCTCACTGAATCTAGCATAGATGCCGCCAATTTCTCCATCTGAAGAAAATCATCTGTCAAGTCAAACTTGGGTGCATCACTAAGATTTTCAAATTTGCCATAATTTTTTTCTTTTCTAAACTAATCTAGTTCTACAACCAGTGTTGAGGCCCATGACATTGCACTAGGATCACCATCATTCCCATATTCAGAAATTAAGTTCATGTTTGGTGGATTGCTTGTATTCCCACTTCTTGATCCTTCTAAATGCAATTCAAAAATAGGTTTTTCTCATTGTCCCATCGAGGATTCTAACGGTTCCACCATACTGGAAAGGTTTCTGTCGTTTTCCCATCATGTATTCTAACTGTTCCACAACACTGGAAAGTTTGACAGTTGTTCTAGCACTCATAACTCTACAAGCCTTAACACTGGAAAGTTTGGCAACTGTTCTAGCACACATAACTCTAGAAGCCTTCATCTCATTATCTCTTTTTAATAACGTGTCTTTTAGCATATTGGATTTTTCCTCCATTTCTCATAGGCATTTATAATTTATTCAATCTCTTTATGAGCATGCTCCCATAAGATATTTAATTTCTTTATGCGCAAGTTCCCGGTGACTATCATTTGATAACTCTGTAGAAGAAATAGGTGAAGTTGGCACCCCTACCAAAATAATTCTTAAATTTCACTTCCCCAGCTTCCTTTCCAGTTGTATCTACTTCATTTGAGCCAGTGAAGCAGGCCCTAGAAACCTTTTGCGCACTAGACCCCTTAGTATCTGGCACTTTGCCTCCAACTTAGCATTTTTTTAAATATTTTCTTAATGTTGTTTGTTTGCAACCTCTGCATCTTTCTTGTATATGTCTCTTTCATCAATTATTGATTCCATTTCTTTATTAAGTGAATTAATACAACTTGTATTTGATGGAAGGATTTTCACTTACTAATGATTCAAGCTTCACCTGAAGAACTTTGATCACAGCCTCAGCTTGATTTTTGGCTTCATGTATTTCCAATAACTTTGACCTTTCCTGCATATAATTATCTATTATATTATGTTATGTTTTTTCCTCGAGTAGCAGTTGATCCAATTCAATTATTTTGGCATCAAGCTCAAACTTCATTTTGCCCCATTCTGTGGCCTTATTTGTCACAAGGTTCATTTTTTCCCATTCTATGGCATTTTTTGTCACAACCTTGTGAATTTTCTCTTCATTTTCCTCTCTTACCTGTTGAAGTTGGCTCATGCATTCTTTCAAATTACCATCCAAATGGCTAACTCGATCTTCAAGTGCAAGATTTTGTAGGTTTATGGTATAAATTTGTTGTTTTAAATCCATTTCTTATACTCCAGCCTTCTCCCAACTAGACATGGCTTCTTCAGCTACTTTAGCATGATGCTTCACCAAATTATCCTTATCCTTGGAAATATTTTCTAAAAGGACCAACAACAAATTTTCATTCAAACTCTTTAGCAACTTAGAAAGTAACATTTTATTTACTAAAGATTGGGATTTCAAAGAGTTTCACACAGATAGATAGGGGATGGAAAATCTAGGAGATTTTCATTTATGCTTTCTCGCTTAGCTGTCAAGTTCATTGTCATCAGTTTGCAAAAATATCAAGACGAACCGGGTATAAATCAAGATGGACCCGGTATAAATCAGGATCTGGGTATCAATATCGAAGATCCCAGGCAGGTATATGGAAGCAAGATCTATCTATATCCTCGAACTCAGGGCAATTATCTATCTCCTCAAACATGGGGCAGGCAAATTCAAAGAGGTAAGTCGACAAATTATAGATCATCAGTCAGGCAGGATCAAACATACATACATCTCTCCGACAGAGAGGGAGAGGGTAAATTGGTAACTGAAAAGGTTACATTTAATCACCACTAGATGGAGTGGAATGGTTAATTCAGAAATCAAGTATAATGGTTAATTTAGAAAGAAAGCAAAGGTAGTGATCATTGCTAATGTCAGCAAGTTTCCATTTCAATGGACCTAGCGTGTAATCTATCATGTTCATTGATTATGTGAGGTGTTTGATCCAGATCTAGTAATTTTTATTGGCTTCACTTCATCAATTGTATCTGGGAATTAGCTTCCTGGCTTTTCGGCATCACTTAGTAATTATGATGATGGGTATGCATGTCCTTAGTCTCATCGTATTCGTGCTAGTAGTTTTTGGTCCTTGCGGTGGTATTTTCTCCTATTTTTACCAGTCAACGTTCCCCTCCTTCTCGCTCGGTCAGACTTCTTCTTTGATATAATGTGCGACTAAATAGGTATACCGAATCAAATTTAAATGCATATTAGGTGGGACGCGTATTAGTGGGACACACGGGTTAGAGATTGGACACATTTCATAATTATGTCGAGGACGATGAATATCTACAGTGTCGCTAAGAAAAACCTCACAATAAGACGCCTATCGGCGTAATTATATTGCAATAGGGTCAATGGGCCAATGTAAAGTTGTTTAATACCTTGAGATGATCTACACCTTTTTAATGTAAAATGTATTTTCCTAAAAATCTCCAACTACTTTGTTCTCTTTTGTAGGTGGCACTTAATTATTTTTGTGAAACTTACATAAAATATCAAACGCCACACACACACACATATATATATCTGTGTGTGTGTGTGTGTGTGTGTGGCGCTTGATATTTTTTGTGAAACTTATATATATGATAATATTTCATTAAAATTTATGATTTCAAAATATTTATTTTCAATGTAAAGTATATTTTTTATCAAAGGAAAATTTGTAATTTTCATTAAAACTTTTGAAATTACATTTTGCAGATGCATTGGAGTGCATTCAAAAAATGGTCTTTTTCATAGTCATATATAAAAAAATAAGTACAAAAACAGGTCTGTGAGATCTCTTTCAGCTCAACATTAGTATTTAAGAGCATAAAACATATAAAAAAAACCATTAACAAGATAGCCTCTTGTCTCCTAGCATAGAAAATCTAACAAGAACTGTCATAAAGAACAAGTGCAGAGATGGGTCCTAAATTTTGTGCATATTCCACTTGTAGGCCTTCTATAAAAGGCCTGTGGTAGAAATCATGAAATATGTTTCCAACCTATTCTATGATCTTCTATATGCCCAATGTTAGTTGCACGCCCATTTTAGAAAGGTCATTGGCAATGGTATTCCTCTCCCTATAAATATGACAATAAGAAATTTGACCAAAACACCTCTTCAACTGCAAGACCTCCTCTAGGATGGGAATCAATGTGTGCTTGTGACATCTGAATACTTCATTAACCTAATTTATAATTATTAAACAATCTCCAAAGATCTAAATCTCTTTGCATCCTTTTTCAATTACAAATAGTAATAGAATAGAATCTTAAGACTAAGCAATTCTGCATAATTATTTGATCAATGACCCAACCCACTTTGAATCTTGAAAAAATGGTTTTCATTTAAGTAAAGAACTTATCCTCCCTCGCACTCACTCCCATCCTAGGAAACTCCATCAAAATAAGCCCACGGACGAGATTGGTCCACATCTTCAGAAGAGATGATCTGAGGCTTTTGACTAGTGTCCTCATCCAAGATCAAATCATATATAGCCATGGAATGGGTTGTCACTCTTTCAAGAGTTGTTACTTTCTCCAAGAAAATGAACTTATTTTGAGTAATCCATATCCCCCAATACATAATGGGAGGGAGATTTCTGCGCATCTTTGGATGTGCCTAATCCTTCCAAAATTGTCAAGATTTTATGCAAGATATTCCCTACCATAAGAAATTAATTGATAACGAAATGTGAACAATATTCCATATAACACTGGTAAAAGGGCATACTAGAAATATGTGTTCAATTGTTTTCTTGACTACTTTACAAAGAGGGCACCAGCTTGGTCTTGATAAACTTCTCTTTTTTAAATGTTCACTCGTAGGAAGATTATTTTCCAGGATGCACCATTGAAAAATTTTGGATTTCGCTGGACATTTTAGCCTCCACAACTTCTTCCAGATGATAAATAAATAACCTGTCTTAGGAGTATATTCCCCTTAAGGAAATTGAACCCATTTCAAAATTTCATCTCTATCCCTTATCGTGACATGAGAAATGTTAAGCAAGGTGGTATAATTATGCCAGAAATCTCACTAGGAAATTGACATATTTAAATGATTTGCATCCAATCATCCCTAAACCCAGATAGACGTACAATCCAGATCTGCCACTTGGTTTAGGGTTCTTCTCCCATTTTCATTAAGGAAATCAACCATATCCTACAACATAATATAATTTTCCCCACATCCAACCCATAGTTCTTGTCCAATTCTGACTCTTTCACCGAAACCTACCTTCCACGCTAGCCCTGCTTAATTTACATTGAAGGATTCAATAATTTATTTCCAAACCACATAGATATTTGACTTAAGATTATTTGGGGATAGGACCTAGTCTTCAACAAAATTTTGGTAAATATACTTCCTAAAAACCACTTTTTTCCATAAGGTTTTAGTGGATTTAGTCTCCATCCTACCTTAGCAACCAATGCCTTTGAGAAAGAGACCAAATTTTCCAGACCTCAACCTAACCTTTTCTTTGGGAGGGTTATTTTATCCCATTTCACCCAAGGGAAAACTTTTTCATCCTTTGATCCCAACCAAAGAAATCTGTAACAACTCTTATAAACAGAATTAAGGATTCCTTTAGGAATCCAAGACAAAAACATACAAAACATTGGGATGGCCTCTAAAATAGATTTTACTATATAAAATCCACATAGATTCAACTGATCTTGTAATATGCTAAAACACAATACTTTAATCTATTCTACAAATTATGGAAACCAATTACGATCGCACAATCACATGAAAAATAAAGAGAAATAATTTCAATCGCACAACGCAATGATGTATCTGGGGAAAGCCTCAGCTAAAAACCATTCTATCTGTATATTACATCAGGTCAAGAATATGAAACAATACAATGCTTCTCTCAAACTTGAGAGCTCTCTGTGCTCTAACTGTCTCACTCTACCAACCTGTGCACAAGCCTCTCTTGGCACACCTTTCTCTCACAATCTCCACGCACAAACTTGTGCTTCCTATTGCTTGGTATCACCAACTCATGCTCACCAAAACAATGATTAAACGTGTGCTTCCTTGCGCAGTTCAATGAGGAATTAGGCCCCTATTTAATGAGGAAAATCCCTAATAATATTTTCACAGTACATCAAGGCTCTTTCTGACTCCATGCACCATCTATACAATCGAATGATTATACAAATGACAGTACACTTCCCTTTAACTCCAATCTCAACTGGGTCTTCCTCAAAACTGACATGCATGAGTTATTTATGAGTGAATTATTAGTTATATGATTGATCACTGCATGTGAATAAATCCAATTTAATTAATTGGACCTCTTACTAGCTCATCCATCGGTTAGAACTAGTTAAATTGATTTTAACTCAAATAATTAAGTTAAACAATTACAACTCAAAATAAACTACAACTTGACCCCCTAAAATTTAGAGTGAACTCTACATGCCTCCAATTGACCCCCAAATCAAATTTATTGAGCTAACTAAGTCTCCCCAACTCAGTTAGCTCATGCAAGCTCTCATGTGATGTGGAATTACAATTTCCTTATGATTTAATTAAGGGAAAATTACATTAGAAACATTTTCTTGTTTCCATTTTTAATATTTCTTGTTGCAAATTTCAACACTTCCTCTACACAAGAAAGGAATTCAACTCTATCCTGATCTGGTACCTTTGGAATGTTTTGCATGCAACACTTCTCTCTAGTGTTGTTTGTACTGCAACTTGAAACTAAAAGAGCATCCAAATTGAATCAGTATGATGCATTTGTCACTAGAGTCTCTGACTGATACTAGCTATTGCATTGTCTACTAAAAACTATGTGTTGCTGCTGACTTTGCATTGTTCCATCTACATTGATGCCAAATCTTCTTTGTGCTCCCCAGTATCTGACTGATGCTAGTCTCTGGATCGGTCACTCTGACATATGACTGCATCAATCACCATTGATCCATCGTGATGTTGTGTATTGTGGGTTCCCGCAGCAAGGTAATGATCCATGAGAAAAGACATCTCAATGGACCTTGCCCAAATTTCTGCACTCTTGGGAATATTGCTTCACATCGTCCCACCTCTCTCCTGGAGGTATGGTTACATGTGCTCCCTCTACCCACTTGGCTCGAAATTTTTCCCTATTGTAGGTCTTTGCTTGAGCGGATGCCTCCACATGGTCTCCTCTCTACTTCTCTAATTGTGGAAGCTCCACAACTTTCTGAGGCTTCTTTTGAGGCTGCATGTTGAGAGGTAATTCATGCTCCCTCTCAACCACCAAGTCTCTAACATTTTCATTGCTCTTAGAGGCTTTGCATGCATATTCGACCTCAAGAGCATACAGGTTCTTGACTCTCACACTGATCTATTTCACATGTCCCATGGCAATGTGTCTAAGGAAAACCTTTCCTTTTCTAAACTTCATAGCATAGCCATGGTCTTCCAATTCCGCTATGGAAACAATATTATTCTTTAGTCCTGGAACAAATAATACATATGTGAGTAAGAGAGGGGAACCAAACTCCCTCTGAAAGGTAACAGTACCAATCGCGACTGCGTTATACCTCCCATCATCTCCAAACTCTATGTTATGTTTGAGGTCTTTCTCCTCCAAGTCACTAAAGAGATATTTATTCCCTGTCATATGGAATAAGGCACCATTGTCGAGATACCACATGCATCCCATCACAGTGCTTTCCATGCATGCAATGAGAGTGAAGTCAAGTTCGAACTGTGAAGCTAGAGATTCACCTGCTACTACTACTACAGGCTCCTTCTTGCTTGCCTTTTGTGGACATTTCATGGCATAATGCTCGAACTCGTGACAGTGAAAACACCTAATGTTGGACAAGTCTTTCTTCTTTCCCTCTTCGCCTTGGGACTTCTTTCCCTTGGCTTTCTTTCATTTTCCGACTATTGCAAAATCTTCTTCTTTTTCTTTGGAAGAGGTCTCGTGTTTATTGTTCCGCCAAATCTATTCTTGCACCAAGTTGGACCACAATCGCTCCCACTCTGGTAGCTTCTCCCTCCCATGTATCACATATTGGTAGTTTTGTCAGCTCTTGGGAAGGCCTAGAAGTGTTAGGCTCACCAAATCATCTCGGGAAATTGTCATGTAACACCCTCTTCCAACATCTACCCAAGTAACCGGCCAACCAGGGTAAACATGTGACGAGAGGCTACTATAATGAGATTCAACCTCCTAGGTAACTTTAAGGAGATAACCCAACCTTTCAAACCCCTTACCCCTGGGTCACACTGACATTTTGACCTCTTTGAGCCATAGCCACAAGCATAACATTACATGTCAGCAGCCAGGAGGCTATAGCTGAAGGCATAACACTGCATGGCAACAACTAGCAGGCTATAGCCGTAGGCATAACACTGCATGCCAGTGGCCAGGGCCCCAAATACTTAGTTTTGTTCCAGCAGCCCCAGGATTTGAGCCACCCTTTAAGGTCCAGAAACCAGTGCTCTGCCCATAACTTCATGAAAATTCCAGAGATGATAAATAATAATAGGACAATGGTACAAAAGTAATCACATCATTAAAAAATGGTCTGGACCCCTCCTAGCCATAACATGCATTTTTTCAAACATGTCACTAACATGAAATCTAGAGGTATAAACAATATAGCAAAGCAAAGGGGTCTCATACTTATATGATAATCGCTAAGAAGCATTTCTCCCCTACATCATTAGCTGCAATACAATCTATTTGACCATAGATACATTGTGCTTTCATTTACAAGTAAAAACATGGAGAGAAGCACACATCATCATTGATAAATTATATGCTTATAACCGACAAAATAACAACAGAAATGCAGTGGATACAACATTAATAGAATTCACATAATAACCAGTACATTTGCATACCAAATACCAAAGGAATGAGCTTCTCATTTATGGATATAAAAACCAACCGGAGATGGGATTTCCACATTCCACCCGACCATAGATTGGTTGAGCCAAAACTCTCTTCATCCAAACACCTTTGTGCCATGTTCTAAGCATGAATGTGGGACTCAAACCAAAAGAACCAACCAGGGCATCCCGAGGCTAAACCACCTCACCCTCATCAAATAGAAATCAGGCTTTACTGTGATCTACACTTGATCACTAGGCCAACACAAGCATGGATATCACCAGATTCTCTCCGCCTAAACCATGAGGAATTTTTCTGTCTCCTTGTCTCTCAGGATTTACTGCAACCCACAGTTTAAATCAGGGGTCACGAGACCCTAAACCGAGACATAATCTCCAAGATTTATTGTATATCCCAAACTCGGGATTCTTAGGCCTGAATGGAGAGAAAACCACCTCTCAGGCTTTACCACAATACAAACTCAGATTATTAGGCCCTAAACTGAGGAAACACATGAACTGGTTCTATAATCATTCAAAGATCCACTTCACTCAGCTTCGAATCATACATGCAAATCGATACCTGCCAAGAATCTTGTTTTAGTTGCTTCATTCCTGCTCCTCCTTGCTTGATTCCTCCTTCTTATTGCTTTCTTTCCCTTCTTATTCCAATGCCCAAGTGCTCCAAGAAACTCTAAGTGTCCAAGAGTGAGAGAGAGAGAGAGAGAGAATAATGAGATAGCTCTAAAAATGCACTGACAAAGGTACCAACTGATCCTCATAAGCCTTTTTATATAAGAGGCCTCTATTTTCTTCATTTCCATTATTCCCCTTCATTTTCCTCCTCACATGAAACATTTGACCTTTCATCTCCCTTTTTTCCTAATTTCCATTATTTTCATAAATAAATGTGCCAAAAATTCCATTTTTCCTTTCTAAAGCCTTTTCCTTTGCCAATTTCCTTAGCCATATTAAACCAAATGAACACCCACTAGGATGTTTTTCCCAACATTCAACTTGGAATAAGTATCCCATCAACCGTGGTTATTATTTTTAACTTTATTACATGGAATTTTCACTAGGGGTGTTACAGAACCCTCCCCCTTGGAGGACACCATCCTCAGTGTTCAAGCACACATATACCTCACCAAAACCATTGAAAAGAAACCATACTACCCATGGAGCTTTATAACATAGCTCAATGCAGTATTTACAATGATCACCCTGTTGAAAAGCAAACCAACGTGACATCGTAACAACATGAAAACTATAATGACATGACACCATATTGCTTATTGGAGCTTTATAACATATTTTATTGTGGTATTTACATCCATACACATATGTACATAAAATGGAACATCACATCAAAACATATATCAAAACATCACCAAAACATATGCCAAACATATACCAACATCACACCAAAATTGTTTTGCCTCAACCGGCAAAAAAGGAAGGATACATAGCCCACATCTAGTCCGCCATCTCCCTTTTAGCTTCATCGGGCCCAAAGTTCTTCCATTGCACTTTAACTTTCTTTATTGCTCGGTTCTGGAGCATGAGCGCCTTTTTATGCAATATACACTAAGGCTCCCGCTGGAATTCTCCATCGGGTTCCACCTACAATGCAGACCAATCAATCACATGATCAACATCTTTAACATACTTCTTAAGCAATGATATATGAAAAACATCATGGACTTTCATTGTGAAATACAATGCAAGTCGATAGGCCACTGGTCTGCTCCTCTCAATTATCCTGAAGGGTCCACAAAATTGTGGTGCCAACTTGGCACATGAGCTAATCTTCAAGGAGCTCTTCTTGGGCTTGATATGCAAGTACACCTGATCCCCAACCTAAAACTCAATGAACAACTTGTTCTTGGTTGCATGTATCTTCTTCTTATCTTGCGTTGCTTTCAAGTTCTTCTTGATCACCTACATTTCCTATTCCATATCTACCAACATCTTTGGTCCAATCACTACCCTGTTAACCAAATCACTCCAACTAATAGGAGTGTTGCAACTCCTACCATACATAGCCTCAAACAAAATCATCTTCAATGACTCTCGATACCTTTTGTTGTAGGTGAACTCCACCAGTGGAAGATATTCGTCCCACTTGTGATGTTGATGCATCAAATACATCCTCAACATATCCTCTAATATCGTGTTGACCCTCTCAGTTTTTCCATTTGTCTGCGGATGATAAGTTGTGTTGAAGGCCAAATCAATGCCCAAACATGCAAAAAAATCCTTCCAAAACTTGGAAGTGAACTTTCATCCCCATTGGATACAATCTTCCTTGGAACACCATGCAATCTAACTATGTGTATGATAAACACTTGTGCTACATCGCTAACTGAGTATGTAGTCTTCAACGGTATGAAATGTGCAACCTTTGTTAACCTGTCCACAAAAACCATGATGCAATCATGGTCTAGCTGTCCTAGGAAAACCTGTGATCAAATGACCTCCCATTTCCACTCTGCAATCGAAATCAGTTGTAGCAGTCCACCTGGATGTTTACACTATGCCTTAATCATCTGAAAATCCAAACATCTAGCTACAAACTCTACCACATCCTTATTTATATTAGGCCAATAATAGAATCTCTTTCCTGCAATCAGTGTCTTCTAATAGCCTGGGTGACCCAAATATGGTTTCGCATGAAACTCCCTCAAGATCACCTTCTTGAGGTCACTGCTATCTGGCACATATATCCTATCTCTAAACCTGACCAAGCCATATACTATGAGACGATAGTCCAAATCATGTACACATGTACTTGTACCTATACTTGTACCAACACCTGTACATGTACTTGTACCAAAACTTGTACCTGTACCTGTGCGAACACTTGCACATGTACCTGTGCCACTACCTATACATGTACTCTACTGCAACTTGTGCAGAATATCCATATACATGTGATCTTGCTGGCCTACCTACAATATCCTATCTTATAAGTCTGTCCCATAGGAGCTCATCGATGCTAAGTGATTTACCTATACCTGCATGCTAAGAGCATCTGCAACCATGTTCTCCTTTCCCATGATGTAATTGATCTCAAAGTCAAACTCATTGATTATGCCCAATAATCTAGCCTTCCTAGCTTTCAAATTCGGCTGGTCAAACAAGTACCTCAAGCCAATGTGGTCACTCATACGTTCAAATCTTCTGCCAAGAAGATAGTGCCTCCACATCTTCAGTGTATGTATGATCGTTGCTATCTCAACATCATGTGTTGGGTAGTTCTACTCATGCCCGTTCAACTTTCGTGACTCATAACATACCACCTGTCCGTCCTGCATAAGGACTCCACCAAGTCCTCTCTTGCAACCATCTGTACACACTACAAACTCCTTGTCTATATTTGCAATCTTTAACACTGGAGCATGTGTCAGCGACTTCTTAAGCTGCTCAAAAATAGCCTCACACTCATTTTTCCAATCAAATTTCTTACCTTTCCTCTGCAATGATGTGATAGGATAAGAAATCTGTGAGAATTTCTTGATGAACCTCCTGTAATAACCCGCCAATCCCATGAATGATCTCACCTCATTTACATTCTTAGGAGTTACCCACTCCATGATGGCTCTTGTCTTTTCTAGATCTACTGCAATGCCCTCCTTGGAGACAACATGTCCCAAGTAGTGTACCTCAGTCTGGAATAAATTGCATTTGATGAGCTTAGCATACAACTCATGCTTCCTCAACAACCTCAACAATGCTGCCAAATTCTCAACATGCTCTTCCTCATTTTTAGAATACACCAATATGTCTTCAATAAACAGAATCATAAACTTGTCCAAATAAGGATACAAGAGCCTATTTATCAAACACATAAATGTAGTTGGGGCATTAGTCAAATTGAATGGAACTACAACAAACTCATAATTCTTGTACCTGGTCCCGAATTCGGTCTTGTAGATGTCTTTCTCTTTGATGCATACTTGATGAACGTGATAGTGGGCTCATGTACGATGAGGATCGAAGTAATAGTGATTCATTTTTTAATAACAATGCTGAGGTTTCATTTCTTAAAAGCAGCATTGAGGTACCTGTCGTTGACATCTCAGTTGATATCTCGGTCAAATGTGATGGCACCAATACAGGTCGAAGCCGACTCCATGTCAATAATGGGCAACGATTTTCACATCTTAATGTTGGTAATAATAATTACAAGCCATGCTCTCAAAATTCTGCTTTAACCAACATGGTTCACAGTAAGAAAGAGAGTAAAAGGGAGAGCCCTAGGGTTTTTGCGGATATTGACCTTTCTGACAATAACATAAATAATAGTGCCATTAAGAAACTTGGACATCTCCCATCTGCCAAAAATAATAAAAAAGTTGTTAACTTATCCTCTGTAGAGTTGAGTCAAGATTTCATCAAGATTCTTAGTAGGGGTTTAGGATTTGCAGTTGCACCCAAAGGCATCCCAAATGAAAGCATTTTTTTAGGAAGGGATTCGGGGTTTAGCTCTTGATGATAAAGAAGCATTGAGACAAGAATGCTCCCTTATTTTGAAAAAAGCCAGAACTCCCAAGAGCAACCTAAGTAAGGAAGATCTTATTTCTCTCAAAGCTTTTCGCAATAATGATAGCATCGTGGTACTGAAAGCCGATAAGGGAGGTGCTGTTGTTATTCTAGATAAGGTTGATTATATAAGGAAAATGAACAAACATCTAGATTGTAGTAGCTACAAGAAACTTAACTCCAACCCCATGCCCAAGGTATTAAGAGAAGTCAAGAAAGCCATTAAGAATTCAGGGTTGGATGACAAGTTAAAAAAGAAATTGACCGCTTCTTGTGAGGTCATGCCAAGAATTTATGGATTACCCAAAATTCATAAAGAAGGAATCCCCCTTAGACCAATTGTTAATACCATAGGGTCCCCCACCTATGAGCTGGAAAAATATGTTGCCAAGATCCTGAAACCACTTGTTGGGAATACTGACTCTTTCAAAAAGGACTCGAGTGATTTTGTCAAGCTCATTAAGGATTAGAAGGTTGAGGAGAACGACATCTTGGTTAGTTTTGATGTGGTATCATTATTCACTAATATTCCTTTAGATGAGGCAATTCAAGTCATTAAAGATGTCACTGATCCAGGAACAACCAAACTTGCGGAGATTTGCCTGCACTCCACTTTCTTCAGCTTCCAAGGGGAAGTCTATGAGCAAGTATCAGGTGTCGCAATGGGATCTCCACTATCCCCTATTATCACCAACTTATACGTGGAACACTTTGAGAAGAAGGCCCTTGCCTCATATCCCTTAAAACCAGATTGGTGGAAAAGATTTGTAGATGACACCAACATAAAGTGGACTCATGGGAAAGAGAATCTTGAAGGATTTTTTAATCACCTTAACTCCATTTCCACATAAATTAAGTTTACTATGGAGGTTGAAGAAAATAGGAGCATTCCTTTTTTGGACGTTCTTGTCACTAGAAATAAGAATGAAACTCTAGGGCATCAGGTGTTTAGAAAGAAAACCCATACTGATAGCTATCTCCATGCTGAGTCCTACCATCATCCAGCTCAAAAGTTTGGTGTCCTTAATACCCTTGCCGTCAAAGCCATGAGGATTTTTGATGCTAAACACCTAAGCGAAGAAATCAGTCACTTGTCATCTGTATTTAGGGATTTACATTATAAAGAAAGAGATATCGAAAAAGCCCTAAAAAGAGCCGAGGGTTCGATCTTACGCCAAAATCGCCATGAACCTCAAGAAAACGAGGGTAGGTTTTTTCTACCATACATTAAGGGGGTTACTGATAAAATCACCAAGGTTCTGAGAAGGAACGATATTTTCGCACAGTTTTCAACAACAGGGACTATTAGGTAGAGGATGTGATCAGTTAAAGATGGCATAAGCCCTGAACAACTCAAAGGAGTGTACAAAATTGACTGTTCGTGTGGGAAAATTTATATTGATGAGATTGGGCATTCGCTTCAAAAACGACTTAAAGAGCATGGAGTTGATATTAAGTATGAACAATCGCGCACCTCAGCCCTTGCAGAACACTCCTCGAAAACCAAACATCAAGTGCGTCTTGAAGATGCAAGGATCATTGTGAGAGAGGAGCACTATCAAGGAAGAAAAATAAGAGAGGCCCTTGAGATTATAAAGCATCCAGATAACCTTAATAAGGATGGGGGATGTGAAATTAGTGACACTTGGAGACCTCTTCTTCGACAAATCTGTTCCTCAAAAGCACCTTCCTCCCAGGTATAGTTTTTCAGGCATAAGATCTCACGTATGTTTCTCCTCCTTTTTTTGAATTCTAATATGGTTTTAATAATTAAAAATCGTTCTTCTAATAATTATCCTCATTAATTAATTTTTATTTTGTAGAAAAATAAAAATTAATTAATTAATCAATAATTATTAGTAGTACCTACTATAACACTAAAAATTTGTCCTAACATAAATTAAGTAGAACATTGATTAGTATATTAAATATACATAATTAATTAAATATTCATAATTAAAAATAAAAATAATTAATTAATTACTTTATTAATATATTTTATTCATCTTTTTTTTAACCTTAGTATAAATCCTAAATTAAATTATAATAAATTAAATATATCAATTTAAATATAATTGACAAAATTAGTAACTATATAAATAATTATCAACTTAATTAATATTTATTTAGTAAATAAATATTATTATTAATATATTAGTTAGTTTATTTTATCAAATATTAATTAATTTTGATTTTATTAATTATTTTCTTAAAGCCTCTAATAATTTTAGTATCTTACCACTTAAAAATATTAAAATTAGTAGTTATTATCTAAAAATAAAATTATTAAAATTAAGATTTCAGGGCAAAGGGATGTGATGGCCTCTGCTAGGGTTTTCCTCTACAAAGCTGCAGATGTCGACTATGCGGCTGCTCTTCCAGCGAATGCTTCAGACAGCCCTGCCGCTGCCGCCATCACAGTTGCTCAAAGAGTTTCAGCGTTTGCATCTGCCCCAGCTCCTTTTGGCATCTCAGATACAGACCAGTTCTGGAGCAGAGCTCCTCTTCTCCGAGCAGCCGCCGACAAGGATAAGGGCGAGGAACCAGCCACGACAAAGCTTTCTCAAGTTACTGCCCTTCTCCACAGCAAAGAGGCATCTAGGATCTGTTCAAGGGGCACTTTTTTCCCATCAGAAAAAAAAAAGCCCACAAGGAAAATGAGACCTACTCAGGTGACCCCGCAGACTCTACTTCAGCCACAAGCAAGCAGCAGATCTGCTTCTCGGACCTGCATGATCAGTTTGCAGGGGAGACGATGCCGGAAGAATACAATGCCTGCGACTGTGCTCTTCATCTAGCCATAGTCAGAGCCCAAAGTCTAACGGATCTGGACACACAAAGCTTAAGCACATTCCAAATACAAACCAAAGTGGGAGAGCAGGGGTTTCCAAATCTCTTCTCCTCTTCATATCAGATTCAGATCTCACTCCTCTCAGGCAGAACGATGCTGCAATGGGTGCATGCAATGGATCTAGTGCAGGATCTCTCGCACGACCTTGAACTCTGGCTGGGGATTCCCTCCTCTCTCCAGAGACTACTACATAAAGGTAAACAACTAGAGGATCCTCTTCCCCTCTCCTTCTATTGTATTCAAAGAGATGCTTCTATTGTGCTTACCCTACGTCTAAGAGGAGGGGCATCGGGGTAGACCTCCTCTACACCTGCCTTCTCTTACAAAGATGCAGTCCATGCATAGCCTTCCATGAAATTTGATCATCCAACTGAGGCCCCCAAGCCTTTTTTAGTGGATAAAATGGAGGAAACTCCTTCTATCGAAATCTCTCCTCTAGCCCTTGATGATCAGTACCAGACGTTTGCAGAAACAACCATCATTTGCAGATTCAACGGATATGGCCTCGAACCGCAGATCTATACCAGTGGATCCATTCAAACTGGACCAACAACTGCAAGGTCTTATTATGCTCAAAAGGCTTCTTCATTGTGGTTTTTTGCCTTCAATGAAGACTATCAGAAAGTCTTAACGGGAGGTCCTTGGTTATGGGGATCAGCAGGGCTTTTCCTCACCCCTTGGTTTCCAAACTTCAACCCCTCTACAGCGGTCATCACCAAGTTTCCCATTTGGGTCAGGCTTCTGAACCTCCCGGCGCATTTATGGCACCTCTCTGTTTTCCTAGGGATTGGGGATACCTTAGGCCGCTTCCTGGCTACGGATACCTCAAGGAGGGAGAAAGGAATATACACCTTCGGCAGATTATGTGCAGAAATAGAAATTAGCAAAGGGTTGCCTGATCAGATCAACCTCAAAATTGGGGACTTCCATGGGACTCAAACCTTGGACTATGAGAACACTGCCTTCCGGTGTCGCCATTGTCATCAGACGGGGCATCTCCAGAACACATGTGCCATGTTCCTCGACAAAAAGAAGAATTTCAATCGCAAATCCAAATCCAAGAGCTAGAAACCATGTGATCCACCCCCCATGGATGACATAGATTCCTTCAGCTCAGATGAGGAGGAGATTGAAGCAAATGGGGAGAATATGGAGATTCTGAAGGAAACACCCTCAGCCAGCCCTGAAGATCCCTCTGCACCTCCGATCTCACAGAAACACACTCATGAGTCTTCTTCCTCCGATTCAGATAAGGGGAATCTTCCTTCAGCGCAGAACGGTCTACAATTGGTTCCTACCCAGCCAAGTCACAATGGCTGGGTCAAAGTCAGTAAGAAAAAAGGGAAAAAATGTCGTTTGGAAGTTTCTACCCATTATGGGTAGATACCTTTGTTTAGCTCTCCATTTTCTGCTATCCTTGTTATCTTTTTCTCTTTCCATGGCTGCTATTTGGGACCCAGGATGATAGTCTATCATTTTTGGCTCCCGTGCTTTTCAGCTTCACTTGCTTGCAAGCTCAAATTGTACTATACGTTTTTTCTTAATAGAATTAGTCTTACTTAGAAAAAGAAATTATTAAAATTAAATTAAATTTATTAAATTAGAAATGAAATTATTAAAATTAATAAAAATAAAAATAAAAAATTATTGATACTTTGGTTGGCTCTTTCATAAAATTTCTTCATTATAAGTGGCCTTAAACCCTTCTCTCAATTCTTCATTCAAATGTCTTGATGATGGATCCCCGTTGGGATTTGAAACATCGACAAATGTTCCTTAATACTGTGGATAATCCGAGAAGCTCTTTAATCCCAATCTCAGGTCAATCTTGGAGAACATTGCTTCTCCCTTCAGCTAATCAAATAAACCATCGATCCTCACTATTGGGTACATGTTTTTGATGGTCACTTTGTTTAACTACCTATATTCAATGAAAATCTAAGAGTTCCATCCTTCTTCTTCACGAACAACATTGGTGCACCCCATGGAGATACACTTCGCCTAATGTATCCCTTGTCAAGCATCTCTTTTAGCTGCAAATTTAACTCTACCAACTCAAATGTGCTCATCCTGTAGGGTGCTTTTGATGTTGGAGATGCCCCTGGCACCAACTCAATAGAAAAGTCTACTTCCCTGTGAGGTGGAAAATTTGAAATATCTATTGTAAACACATCCTGAAACTGTTTCAAAATAGGATACCTGCTCAAAACATCTACACCATCAACCTCCTTACCTTTGTCACTAGAGATATGAACTGCAAATAGCACACACCCTTTCCTACAATTGTGCTTGACCTACATGGATGTCACCATCCTAATTAATGTGGCTTTCTTCTTTCCCTATAAAACTCTTGGTTCCCCATTCTCATCCAAGCACTCAATGGCTTTGTCATAGAAACTCACTTTGGTCTTGTGAAGATACAACCAATCCATACCCGATAGCATGTTGTATGATCCCAATGGAAATATTTTCAAGTGCATTGTTGTATGCATACCATTTAACTCAAATGCACATGCTCTTACCCAATGGTGAACTCTTTTCTTCGTACATGTGGCCAACTGCACTAATCAAGATTCTACATGCATTTCATTACTCAAACCACACTTATCCACCAAGTCAGGACTAACATAGCTATAATTGGGTCCGGGGTCAACCAAAATAGAAATAAATTAATCATAAAGCTTATCGTCCATCTCAATGATAGAAGCCTGGTGATCTGCCTGCTTGTTCTCCATTGTTGCATAAATACGAGGAATTCTTTATCCAACATCCCCATTAGTCTGTGCCTCCTGTGCATTGTATATCTTAGGCCTACCACCCTAAACCTATGGACAAACTCTCTTAAGATGCTCCTGACCGCATGTCCAACCGTCCCATACCATTACCTCCATGTTGTTTTTGTGATCTATGCTGCTAATGTGGCTTATGTCCATGTCCGCCTACATTAAACTTCTTTTGCGGTGCCACATTTTCTTTCTCTTTTGCACTATAAGGCCTTGCTCTTTTCGGTTTCCATTTAACTTTACCTTTGTCCTTCCCTTTCCATCCTTTTCGAGACTCATTATTTCACTTTTACTATTCATAGAAATGCTACAGCTTCCCAATGACTTCCTTAAGTGTATGAGGCTCATCATACTCAATCCGATCTCTGAATGCTAATGGAAAACCACTGAAAAAACGTTGAAATTTAGCCTTATCATCCTCAAGATATGGAACATACCTCAATATCTCCAAGAACTTTGTCGTGTACTCCTCATTTGTCATTGATCCCATATTTAACTCATAAAATTCTTTGGCCTTGTTGTCACAGTACCTCTCTGACAAGTATTTCTTCTTGAAAAGTCTTTTGAACTCATGCCAACTCAAGTCATCTGTCCTGATGTGTCTAACTCGCTTCACATCTTCCCACCAGATGTTTTCTTTACCTCTAAGGCTAAATATAACAATCTTGGCCTTCATTTTATCTTATTACTCATGCAACTCAAAGAACGTCTTCATCCCAAGTATCCAAGATTCTGCCCCTTCTAGTTTTTTCAAGTCCCCATCGAAAGTAGGTGTCTTTGCTTTCTTAAATTCATCTAGCATGTATCCCCTATCACTCCTCCTATAAGGATGAAACCGATTTCGATCATAATGTCTATTCGAACCAGAACTAGAATGGTACTTGTACTCATCACCCCTCTTATCTGGAGTATCCAACAATCTTCCAGATCTTAATGTATCTGCTTTATCGAACATGTGTCTACTAGGAGACGTATTTCCATATGCCCCATTAGTTTTGTCCTCCCATCCATAACTGATCCGAAGTGGTTGTTGTTTCTACAAATCTAAAAAGCTCTGAAGAAGTATTGCATTAACCTTTGCTTGTTTCTCTTGTGCCTGTATGAGTCTTTCATTGTCTGCCTTACAACTCCTTATTTCTTCCTTTAGGCTTCTCAATGTGTCTACCAAATCAGAATATTTCCCACCATGCTTCTCATATGACTCATAGGGAGAGTCCTTGTAGTCTACCATATTTATATTCATTTTGATATTTCTCCTGCAAAACATAATATGTCTTGTACCTTAGTGTAATTTGGGGAGGATACATCCCGCAAGATCAACAAATCAATGTAATACATGTGTATATATAATCATAACAACATATAAACTCATAACACATGGTATACTAGTGCATAAACATCATTCTAGTTGGAGTCCAGTCATCAATGCATTCCCATACCAAATACACAACATGACCTAATGCATAACCATACCAATGCAACTTGACCACACACCATTACAAGCACATACCATACACAAGCATAAGCGACCAATGCATGCTCAACATATGATATCACACAAGCAAGAATCCACATACAACGCATAGGCATGACCAATATGTGACCTAGTATAAGCAAGCAATGCATATACAACATGTAACAATATGTAAGCAAGTGTGCATGCAAAATACACAAGCATAAACAAAACATAATTAGTCATATACACATGACAACATGTTGACAACAACACTGTTAGTCCTTCCATGGCGACACCACTGCCACCATGGCCAACAAAACACATATGCAACAAACACATACACCATAGGTATGAGAGAAACATATGCAACCAATAGAAAATCATGGCCAACACACCCCCCATCCAGTCCAAGGGTTGAACCATGCTCTGATACCACTCTATAACACCCTCTTCCCACATCTACCCAAGTAACCGACCAACCTGGGTAAACATGTGACGAGAGGCTACTATAATGAGATTCAACCTCCTAGGTGACCTTAAGGAAGTGGAATCGAAGGAAACACAACATACAAACCTTTTACATCATCAATGACACCCACAGGAGCTAACCAAACATTTCAGGCCTATTACCCCCGAGGTCACACTGAAATTTTGACCTCTTTGAGCCATAGCTGCAGGCGTAACACTGCATTCAGGTGACCAGGAGGCTATAGCCGCACGCATAACACTGCATGCCAACTGCTAGGGCCCAAAATACTTAGTTCTGTGCCAACGACCCCAGGACTTGAGCCACCTTTTCAGGCCCAGAACCTAGTGCTTTGCCCATAACTTCATGAAAATTTCAGAGATTGTAAATAACAAAAGGACAATTATACAGAAGTAATCACATCATTAAAAACACATTTGGACCCCTCCTATCCAAGCCATGCATTTTGTCAAACATGTCACAAACATGAAAGCTACGGGTATAAACAACAGAACATAGAAAAGGGTTCTCATACTTATCTAAGAATCAATAAGAAGAATTTCTCCCCTACATCATTAGTTGCAATACAATCTATTTTACCATAGTTACATTGTGCATTCATTTACAAGTAATAATATGGAGAGATCCATGCATCATCATTGATCAAATACATGCTTATAACCAACATAATAACAACAAAAATACAATGGATACAACAATAATAGAATCCACATAATAACATGTCATTTTCATACCAAATACTAAAGGAATGAGCTTCTCATTTATGGATATAAAAACCAACCAGAAATGGGACTTCCATGTTCCACCCGACCATAGATTGGCTGAGCCAAATCTCTCTTCAACCAATCACCCCTGTGCCATGTTACAAGCATGAATGTGGGACTCAAACCAAAAGAACCAACCAGGGCATCTCGAGGCTAAACCACCTCATCCTCATCAAATAGAAATAAGGCTTTACCGTTATCTACACCCAATCACTAGGCCAACACAAGCATGGATATCACAGATTCTCTCTGCCTAAACCATGAGGAATTTTCCTATCTCCTAGTCTCTCAAGATTTACCGCAACTCGCAATCCAAATAAGGGGTCACTAAACCCTAAAATAAAACATACTCTCCAGGCTTTCCTGTATATCCCAAACCCGATATTCCTAGGCCTGAATGGAGGGAAAACCATCTCTCAGGATTTACCACAATCCAAACTCAGATTACTAGGACCTAAACTGAGGCAACACATGAACTGGTTCTATAATCATTCGGAGATCCACCTCACTCAGCTTTCAATCCATCCAACAATCCAGATAAACCAAAACATGAGAACTCCACCACACCATGGCTATCTAGAAATGACAAGGCTAGGTTGAAAAAACTGTCACACCTGGAAAAAACCCATGCCAAGACAAAAAAGAACCACATGCTATCCATGCATACTATATCTAGCAAGGAAATTAGACATGCAAATCGATACCTGCCAAGAATCTTGTTGTAGCTGCTTGATTCCTGCTCCTCCTTCTTCCTGCTTTCTTGCCATTCTTATTCCAATGCCCAAGTGATCCAAAAAACTCTAAGTTTCCAAGAGTGAGATATAGAGAGAGCTCCAAAAATTCACTGACAAAAGGTACCCACTGATCCTCAGAAGCCTTTTTATAGAAGAGGCCTTTATTTTCTTCATTTTCCATGATTTTCCTTCATTTTACTCCTCACATGCAACCTGTGACCTTTCATCTCCCCTTTCTCCTAATTTCAATTATTTTCATAAATAAATGTGTCAAAAATTCGATTTTTCCTTTCCAAAGCCTTTTCCTTTACCAATTTCCTTAGCCATATTAAACAAAATGAACACCCACTGGGATTTTTTGCCCAACATTAAGCTTGGAATAAGTGTCCCATCAACCATGGTTATTATTTTTAACTTTGTTACATGGAATTTTCACCAGGGCTGCTACATGTCACACCAACACCTCCAAGCTCATCTCGACATTGAGTGAACTTCATTAAGTATTTTGGTATCATGTCGCCCCTCTCCATCTTCATCTTTCTGAGCTTGTCCTTCGGCACCAACTTCCTGTGGTCATTGTTATTCTGAAAAAAAATATGTTAAGGCCTTCCACATAGCCCATGAAGTCGCCTTTCCATGGAGGTTCGAGACAATATGATCTCGAACTCCTTCTAACAAAATCCTTCTCGCCTTTACTATATTCTTCTTCCATGCATCAAGATTTTTAGCATTTGTTGTTGCGGGTCTGGTAATATCATTGTCTATGAATTCCTTCGGTCCGTTGTCCTCCAACACTGCTTCCATCCTGTCCTTCCAAGATATGTAATTTGAACTACCCTCAAGGGCATATTTGAGTCTCAATCCACAAAAAGACATCCTAATTTTGCTGTTGGTCCTAAAGAATAAAGCTACAAATTCGTTTCACTTGTTCAAAACCAACTCAAATTCTTCTCTTCTATAGCGATTCCTATTCCAATACCATGTAGAAAATCCACATAGATTCAATTGATCTTGTAATATGCTAAAACACAATACTTGAAGCTATTTTACAAATTACGGAAACCAATTACAATGACATGAACAAGAAAGAGAAATAATTTCAATCACACAACACAAAGATGTATCTGGGGAAAGCCTCAACTAAAAACCTCGCTATTTGTGTATAGCACTAAGTCAAGAATATGAAACAATACAATGCTTCTCTCTTGCTTAAGAGCTTTCTGCACTATCTCTGACTGCCTCACTCTACCAACCCGTGCACAAGCTTCTCTTGGCACACCTTTCTCTCACAAGTTCCACGCACAAACTTGTGCTTCCTATTGCTTGGTCTCACCAACTCGTGCTCACCAAAACAATGATTAAACTTGTGCTTCCTTGCACAGTTCAATGAGGAATTAGGCCCCTATTTAATGAGGAAATTCCCTAATAATAGTTGTGCAGTAGATCAAGGCTCTTCCTCTGACTCCATGCACCATCTATACAATTGAATGCTCATACAACTGATAGTGCACTTCCCTTTAACTCCAATCTCAACTAGGTCTTCCTTAGAACTGACATGCACAAGTTATTTATGAGTGAATTATCAGTTATCTGATTGATCATTGCATGTGAATTAAATCCAATTTAATTCACTAGACCTCCCACTAGCTCATCTATTGGTTAGAACTAGTTAAACTGATTTAAACTCAAATAGTTAAGTTAAACAATTACAACTCAAAATAAACTACAATAGGACCCCCCTAAAACTTAGAGTGAACTCTACATGCCTCTAGTTTGACCCCCAACTCGAAATGACAGAGGTAACTACGTCTTCTCAACTTAGATAACTCGTACAAGTTGTAATGTGATGTGGAATTACAATTTCCTTCTAATTTAATTAAGGGAAAAATTAAATTAGAAGCCTCTTCTTGTTTCCATTTTCAATATTTCTTGTTGCAAATTTCAACATTTATGAGCACAAGTCTACCTGCCCAAGAGAGCCACCTAAACCTCCAGAGCTTTAGTCTTTTTTCAATATTTGTTATAAGCCAATGCCAATCGACCTTTTTGTAGTCGTTGGGTTTTAGGTGAAAACCCAAATATTTGAGTCCTTCATCAAAGATATTTGAATGGAAATGAAATAAATTTTGTGCATTGATAAACTCTTCCCTAGCTAGACCAATTTCATACAAAGTTGATTTCTAAAGATTAATCATCATACGTGTAGCCTTTTCAAAGAGTGACTGAGCTGCTTTGATAGATATTAAATCCCTTATGGACCCATCACTGAACAACAAAATATCATCAACAAAAAAAATATGTGCAATGGTCAAATCCCCTACCATTGTAGCTCCTTTTAGATCATCCCTCCTTATGGCCTCAACTAACAATCTACTTAAACCTTCCACTACTAAAAGAAATAAGAAGGGAGACAACATACATCCTTGGTGGAATCCTCTTTTAACATGAAAATGTCATAGGCCAATCCATTGATAAGCACTGCAAAAGGCACAAATATTATACAACACATTACCCAATTTATAAAGCTTACTTCAAAACCCAATGGAAAGGAAAGAAATTTTGTGCATTGATAAACTATTCCCTAGCTAGACCAATTCCAGACTGATCCGGATTTATGCAGGAACGCAACAAAATACAGAAATAACCATAAACATAGAGATGCAGCAGAAATAAGGCTTCATTTCATTAATCTCAAATAACATAAATATGTTTACAACCATAATGGAAATAAAATAGCTAGGGTGCTGGTAGCAAATATTTGAGAAGAGATGTGGTGGCTACAGACCTCTGAACTGTGTTACAATGAGGCTCGAGAGCCTATTTATTATGGATAAACAATGGAGAACTCTAAATTTCCAAAAACCTAACCCTAGGAGATGAAGCGCCAAAACTATGGGCCCCGTTTGGGTAAATTGGTGTTTCAACTTCCCCGGGACATAACTTCGTCATACTATCTCCGTTTGACACACATGATACATCATTAGAAATATCTATCCGAGGACTGCAAATGTTGCCACAAATATCAATTTCAAAACAAAATCATATTCCCTGGAGGAACGATGCCCAAAAAACGTCGTTTAGGGCCTCAAAATGGCTCCGGAAGTTCAGGACTCGAAAAAATGCTAAAAATAGTAAGTTGTGCCGAAACTGAAAAAAATGAAAGAGACAATGGTGGGGCCCCAAGTGGAATAGGCGGGTGACCACCAATATCCACCTGGATCATTCCTCCCCCCTTAGGAAGCAATGGTCCCCATTGCGCTAAGTTCCTCCATGAGATGAGGAAACTTCTGCTGAACTTGGTCCCTGGTGAACCACTTTCCTTGGTGCAAGAGTTGGCCAGCTTTGACAACCCGATACAGTTGGATCTTTTGTTGGCGAGTGTTCTTGATTTGCATGTCCATGATACAATCTGTGGTGGCATGTTCCATGCAATCTGGGTTTAACTCTGTTGGTGTGAGTTGTTCTGCAATGTCAGAGGTGTCCAGTAGAGGTGGGAAGTAAGGACGAAGGCGGTCCACATTGAATACTGGGTGCAAACCAAGGAATGGTGGAATACAGAACTCGAAGGCATTGTTCCCTACAGCCTTGGTGATGGTGTACGACCCGTATCGGAGTGGGCGAAGCTTGCGATGGGGTTCAGTGAGGCACTCCTTCTGCAAATGTAGCCACACTTTGTCACCCACTTGGAAGTTGTGTGGCACCCGATGTTGATCATGGCATTTGTTGTACTTAGCATTAGCTCTGTCCAATATGTCATGAACCTGTTGGCAGATGTGCTGAATGCGCTCGATGAAGCTATTTTCTTTGTCAACTTCAGACTGGACATGAGCCGAATCAGCCTGAGTAGCCGCAAATGGCATGGCTATGTCAATGGGACATAGTGGCTGGAATCCCAAGCCCACCTGAAAGGTGCTGTGGCCGATTGAGCTGTGGAGATCCCCGTTATAACTATGTTGTACATAGGGGAGGCTCTCGTCCCATGTGCGTGGATGCTTTGAATTGTACATGTGCAGAATGTGTACAATCATTCTGTTTACAACCTCTGTCTGACCATCTGTTTGGGGATGGAAAGCTGTGGACTTGGTAAGCTTGGTGTCCAACATTGACCAGAGGCTAGACCAAAATGTGCTGAGGAACCTGCTATCCCGATCTGATATGATAAACTGTGGGATCCCAAAGTGCACCCACACTCGTTCAAAGAAGATTTTAGCAGTGGCTTCTGCTGTGATATTCTTCTTGCAGGGCACCATAATGGCCATCTTCGAGAATCTATCGACGACCACGAAAACACAGTCATTTCCATGCTTAGTAGAAGGCAGGCCCGACATGTAATCCATGGAGATGGATTCCCAAGGTCGACTAGGGGTAGGTAGCATAGTATATAGGCCTTGCTTCTTGATGGTCGGTTTGGCAATGGCACAAGCAGTGTAGGATCTGATGTGCTTCCCGACATCCTTTTCGAAGGTTCGGCCAATAGAAATACTTCTGTAGTATTGCTACTATTTTCTCGACCCCGAAATGCCCAGCGACTCGACTGTAGTGTGCTTCCCATATCATCTTGGCACGCTCGCTTGAAGGAACACAAAGGTGTCCTAGGTGGCATAAAAGTGCATCTTGGAGGTGAAAATTTGGAACTTGCATACCCCCCAAGAGTGCCTTGTATATGTGGCCAAAGTCTGGGTCACTCTCGTAGAGAAGCGACCAATCAGTCTCTTTACAGAGTTGAAATGATGTAGTTGGCCTTGGCGATGGTGGTGGCGTCTTCTTTATTATTGATTTTCTATTCTGCCTTGATGTTCAAATGAAGCTGTTAGATATGTGGACCACTTTTATGGCGATCGTTACGCTTGCTTCCTTGTGTCTGTATGAGCTTGCGAGGGCAGTGAGTACACATTGTGGATGATTGTTTCCTTCCCAAAAATGTAATGCTTCCATTGTCAACAAGCCTGCACAATGGAATACATTTCTTTGTCATAAGTAGGATACTTGCGAACTGTGTTGAACAATGTCTCACTATGATATGCCACTGGATGCCCCTGTTGAATAAGATTTGCCCCAATAGCATAGTCAGAGGCATATGTCTCGATCTCAAATGGTTGTTGTAAGTCTGGTAATGTGAGCATTGGGGAAAAACAAAGACGATGTTTCAACTCTACGAATGCCTTTTGTTGAGATTCTGACCAAAAGAATTTTTCTTTCACTCCTCCCTTGGTGACTTGACCCAAGGGACAAGTGATATGAGAGAATCCCAACACGAACTTGCGGTAGAAATTAGTAAGACCTAGAAAGCTGTGAAGCTCTGTTAGAGTGGTTGGGGCTGGCCAATCCTGAATGTCTTGGATCTTGGTTGGATCCACATGAACCCCCCTTTCATCAATAATGTATTCGAGATATTGAACCTGGGTCATGCCAAAAGCTCACTTATGCAAATTGGCACACAACTTGTGTTGCCACAGTGTTTGGAGGACTTGTCGGATATGGTGGAGGTGCTCTTCCCAAGTCCGGTTCAAGAACAGAATGTCATCTAAGTACACCACTACAAATGAGTTGGTGAATGGCCGCAAGCTGTCTTCCATCAACCTCATGAAGGTTGCTGAAATCATCGTCCAACCCGAAAGGCTTGACCGGCCATTCGAAAAGGCCTTCCTTGGCACAGGCGATCTTCCACACATCGGAGGGTTCGATTGTTACTGGTGATACCCGGACTTCCAAGTCGATCTTCTTGAAATATTGGCCTTTGAGTTGGTCCCGAGAAGGTCATCGTCGAGTGGGATCGGTACCTATGCAGTGATCCAGGTGGATATCGGTGGCATCCCACCTATTCCATTTGGACCCGCAGCATCAATTTTTTCAGTTTTTCAGCTTCAGCACAGCTTACTATTTATAGCAGGTTTTCGAGTCCTGCACACCCGAAGCCGTTTTGGGGCATTAATAATCCAGGTGGATATTGGTGGCCACCCATCAATTCCATTTGAACCCCCACCATCAGTTATTTCAGTTTGTAAGTTTCGGCACAACTTACTATTTTTAGCAGTTTTTCGGGTCTTAAACTTCCGGAGCCGTTTTGAGGCCCTAAACGACGTTTTTTGGGAAAACGGAGAGCAACATAGGTCCATGGACCGATGTTGCTCGTTCAAGTGTACTCCTCGGACGAGATCTTTCTAACGAGTATTGAGCGCGTCAAACGGAGATCAGATGCAAGTTGCGATCTAGAAGTTGAACCACCAATTTACCCAAACGGGCCACAGTTTTTGAGCGCTTCATCTCCTACGGTTAGGGTTTGGACGTTTCGGATTCTGCATTGTTTCTCAACAATAAATAGGCCCTCGAGCCTCATTGCCTTGATTCGGGGGTACAGGGCCATTTTCTTCTCGAGATAAGCGCTACCGATGCCTAGCTCGCCACATCTCTATCATGCATTGTAACACGATTCGAGTGAAGTGACGCCACATCTCTTCTCGGGGATATCTTGCCGGTACAGTTCTTTTATTTCCATTATGTCTGTAATAGGCCTACGAACCTCAATGTAACACATTTCATAGGCCTGTGTACGCTACATCTCTTCTCAGAGATACGCTACCAGCGCCCTAGCTTGTTTCCATTATGTTTGTAAGCATATTTCAGTCATTAGTTTATTAATAAAATGAAGCATTATTTCCGCTTCATCTCTGTGCTTATGGTTATATCTGTATTCTGTTGCGTTCCTGCATAAAATCCGGATCAGTGGTATCAGAGCGGGTCTGATTTTTTTTTCTGTTTTTCTTTTCATATCCCCAACGTGGCCAGGGTATAAGGAGTTCAACCTCGCAACCCCGACGACCCCCCATGGCGGAAGGAAAAGACGAGGGAGCAGGAGATCCTGTCAAAATCTTGCTCGAGGATGCCCTCGAGAAACAAAGGAATGCGATGATGGACAATTTTTTTTTTTTCAGACCCTTCAATGTCTGCCCACCGGTGGCACATCTACATCCAGCACGTCTGCCAACAGATCCGCGACATCCTGGACAAATCCAACACCAAGTTCAGCAAAATTTTCCCCCCCATGGAGGAACTTAACGCAATGGAGACCATTGCTTCCTAAGGAGGGAGGAATGATCCAAGTGGATATCAGTGGCCTCCCACCTATTCCATTTGGACCCGCGGCACATCAATTCTTTCGAGTTTTTCGCTTCAACACAACTTACTATATTATAAGCAGTTTTTCGGGTCTGCAACTTCCAGCGTTTTGGGGCATTAATAATCCGGGTGGATATTGGTGGCCACCCATCGAGTCCATTTGAACCCCCACCATCAGTTATTTCAGCTTGTAAGTTTCGGCACAACTTACTATTTTTAGCAGTTTTTCGGGTCTTAAACTTCCGGAGCCGTTTTGAGGCCCTAAACGACGCTTTTTGGGAAAACGAAGAGCAACATGGGACCATGGACCAATGTTGCTCGTTCAAAAGTTGTACTCCTCTGACAGATCTTTCTAACGAGCTATTGAGCGTGTCAAATGGAGATCGAATGCGAAAGTTACGTCCTCGGGAAGTTGAACCACCAAATTACCCAAACGGGGCCCACGGTTTTGGTGCTTCATCTCCTACGGTTAGGGTTTTGGACGTTTCGGATTCTACATTGTTTCTGAACAATAAATAGGCCCTCGAGCCTCATTGTAACGATTCGAAGTGAGGCAGGCATCTCTTCTCGGAGATAAGCGCTGATGCCCTAGCTCGCCACATCTCTATCATGCCATTGTAACACGATTCGGGGCGGCCGCCACATCTCTTCTCAGGGATACGCTGCCAGTACCATAGCTCTTTTATTTCCATTATGTCTACAATAGGCCTGAGAGCCTCAATGTAACACAGTTCAGAGGCCTGCGTACGCCACATCTCTTCTCGGAAGATACGCTACCAGTGCCCTAGCTTGTTTCCATTATGTTTGTAAGCTTATTTCAGTCATTCTTTTATTAATAAAATGAAGCATTATTTCCATTGCATCTCTGTATCTATGGTTATATCTGTATTTTGTTACATTCTTTCATAAAATCTGGATTAGTGGTATCAGAGCGGGTTTGCTCTTTCTCTGTTTTTCTTTTCATATCCCCAACGCGGCCAAGGTATAAGGAGTTCAACCTCGCAATGACGAAGACCCCCCATGGTGGAAGGAAATATAGACGAGGGAGGAGGAGACCCTAACAAAATCTTGCTCGAGGAGGCCCTCGAGAAAAAGAGAAACATGATGATGGATAACTTTTCCCAGATCCTTCAACGTCTGGCCACTGGTGGTACATCTACATCCAACATGTCCACCAATAGGTCAGCGACATCCTGGACAAATCCAACACCAAGTTCAACAGAATTTGCACCTCCTCCCCCCCCCATGGAGGATCTCAACGCAATGGGGACCATTGCTTCCTAAGGAGGGAGGAATGATCGAGGTGGATATCAGTGGCCACCCACCTATTCCATTTTGACCCACGCTGACATCGATTCTTTCGGTTTTCAGCTTGACACAACTAGACATTTATAGCGAGGTTTCGGGTCACACTTTTGACCGTTTTGGGGCATTAATAATCCAGGTGGATATTCGTGGCCACCCATCGAGTCCATTTGAACCCCCACCATCAGTTATTTCGGTTTGTAAGTTTCGGCACAACTTACTATTTTTAGCAGTTTTTCGGGTCTTAAACTTCCGGAGCCGTTTTGAGGCCCTAAACGACGTTTTTTGGGAAAACGGAGAGCAACATGGGTCCATGGATCGATGTTGCTCGTTCAAAAATTGTACTCCTCGGACAAATCTTTCTAACGAGCTATTGAGCGCGTCAAACGGAGATCGGATGCCAAAGTTACGTCCTCGGGAAGTTGAACCACCAATTTACCCAAACGGGGCCCACAGTTTTGGCGCTTCATCTCCTACGGTTAGGGTTTTGGACGTTTCGGATTCTACATTGTTTCTCAACAATAAATAGGCCCTCGAGCCTCATTGTAACACAGTTCAGGGGGCTGGGAGCCGACACATCTCTTCTCATAGATAAGCGCTACCAGTGCCCTAGCTCGCCACATCTCTATCATGTCTGGATTGTAACATAGTTCAAGGGCTGTTAGCCGCCACATCTCTTCTCAGGGATATGCTGCCAGTACCCGAGTTCATCTATTTCCATTATGTCTGTAATAGGCCTGTGAGCCTCAATGTAACACAGTTTAGAGGCATGCGTACGCCACATCTCTTCTCAGAGATACGCTACCAGCGCCCTAGCTTGTTTCCATTATGTTTGTAAGCTTATTTCAGTCATTCTTTTATTAATAAAATGAAGCATTATTTCCGCTGCATCTCTGTATCTATGGTTATATCTGTATTCTATTGCGTTCCTGCATAAATCCGGATCATCTGGACAATGATCTTGTTCAACGCCCAATAGTCAATACAGAGTCTCCACGTCCCATCCTTCTTCTGTACCAACACGATTGGGCTCCCACAGGGCGATGAGCTTGGTCGGATGTGACCTTTCTGCAGCAGCTCCTGAATCTGTCTCTTGATTTCATCGTTCTCCAGAAAAGAGCGCCGATAGATCGGTCCATTGGGTAGCAGCACACCTGGGGTTAGATCAATCAGGTGCTTGACATGACAGTGCAGAGGAACCCCTGTGGGTGAGGTGAAGATGTCCCCGTACTTCTTCACAACCTTGTCCATTTGTTGTTGTCATGCAGAGAAGCCCTGTCTGGAGGTCGTGGCCACAGTCTTCTTCTTGCCCTGGGGGCGGATCATCAGGAAAATGAATTTCCTGGTTTGGGAAATGAGCTTACTGCATTGTTTTGTAGTAACCAAAGAGATAGTGGCAGGAGGTGGTACCTCTGATATCCTGTACAACTTATTTCCTAAAGTAACAATAACAGCGTGAGGCCGCGACTCATACACAACATGACGCTTCCATAAGTATGGTTGTCTTAATAATACATCGAAAACATCAATAGGAGCAATGTCACATAATCCCTCATCTGTGAAGGGCTTGATGCTATATGAAAGGCGGCACTGCTGGCTGACGCGTAGATCTCGTCCTTGGTGAAGCCACCCGATGGTGTATGGATGTGGGTGAGTTGTGGTCGGCAAGCCCAACCGCTTCACGACATCTGCTGAAATGAGGTTCTTTTGGCTTCCATTATCGACAATGAATTGTACCGGGGAGCCCTTTACCCACATCTGGGAGTGGAAGAGACATTCCTCCTCCTCTGGATCTTCTGGTTCCTCCTTATGAATCTTCGTAGTGGCAACGGTGGCATTGGGCTCCGCATCAATAATTTGTTTCCCTTTGTCATTCCCCTTGTCAGGTTTTGATTCAGAGTCAGAGCATGCATCTGACTCAGAAGCCCTCATCTTGGCCACCAGCGACTGCTTGGCCCGACACTCACTTGTGTTGTGAGTGGAGCTCTTATGGAACTCACACCACTTCCCCGTGTCCTTCTTTGGCTTTGCGGTGTTGTTCTTTTCTTGTGGCTTTGACAAGTTGTCTTGAGCCACCATGCCTTGGCTCTGTCCTTTGTTCTACGGTTTGGGAGCACCTTTCCCTTGCTTTTGATTCGCAGATCCAAAGTCTCGTTTCTTCTGTTTAAATTTCTGCTCAATCTTGGTAGCATACCGATATGCCGTACCAAGCGAGGAGATGTCGAGAAACTCCATTTCCTCCTGAATGTATCTGTTTAGACAACTGCGATACTTTAGCACCAGATGTTTCTCTGAATCTTTGATACCCAACTTTGTGCGTAGGGTATGGAACATATTCGTCAGCTCATGCACATCTTGATCCCTTTGTTGTCGCAGTGTGGTCCATTGTATGTACTTGTCCTCATAGCTTCCCACAAGATAGTATTGTTTCTTGATGGCGTCTCGAAAAGAATTCCAAGTGGGTACGACCGAGAACAGAGAGGGTTCTGTATTGTCCTTTTTCTCACAGTAGGTTTCCCACCAGTCCTTGACATGGGGGGTAGCTTTGAGGAGTGCAAAAATAATCTTCTCCCAGTCGGAAAAATGAACCGAGAAATATCCTTCTAATAGATTCAACCATCTATCTACGACATTTGCATCTATTTGACCCTAAAATATGGGAATGTCAAAATTTACTTGTACCTTAAAGGGAGTCGCACCTCCAGAGTGGTTTCTGGATGCAGATGCGTCGCCGGTGGGCAGCCGTTGAAGGATCTGGGCAAAATGATCCATCATCGCGTTCCTTTTCTTTTCGAGGGCCTCCTCGAGCAATATTTTGATAGGATCTCCTGCTCCCTCATCTTTCTTTTCGTCCCCCATGGGCGTCTGTCGGGGTTTGCGAGGCTGATCTTGCAAATGTTCCACCAGATCGAGCCCTAACTCCTTATACCCCGACCTCGTTGGGGACATGCAAAGAAGGATAGAGAAAAAGAAGACTGCTCTGATACCACTGATCCAGATTTATGCAGGAACGCAACAGAATACAGAAATAACCATAAACATAGAAATGCAACAGAAATAAGGCTTCATTTCATTAATCTCAAATAACAGAAATATGCTTACAACCACAATGGAAATAAAATAGCTAGGGTGCTGGTAGCGAATCTCTGAGAAGAGATGTGGCGGCTACAGATCTCTGAACTGTGTTACAATGAGGCTCGAGGGCCTATTTATTATGGAGAAACAATGGAGAACTCTAAACGTCCAAAAACCTAACCCTAGGAAATGAAGCGCCAAAACTATGGGCCCCGTTTGGGTAAATTGGTGTTTCAACTTCCCAGGGACGTAACTTCGGCATACTATCTCCGTTTGACGCACATGATACATCATTAGAAAGATCTATCTGAGGACTACAAATGTTGCCACAAATATCAATTCCAAAACGAAATCATATTAGCTAGATGAACGATGCCCAAAAAACGTCGTTTAGGGCCTCAAAACGGCTCCAGAAGTTCATGACCCGAAAAACTGCTAAAAATAGTAAGTTGTGCCGAAACTGAAAAAACTGAAAGAGACAATGGTGGGGCCCCAAGTGGAATAGGCGAGTGACCACCAATATCCACCTGGATCATAGACAAAGTTGATTTCTAAAGATTAATCATCATGCATGTAGCCTTTTCAAAAAGTGACTGAGCTGCTTTGATAGATATTAAATCCCTTTGGATCCATCATTGAACAACAAATATGTCATTGACAAACAAAAGATGTGCAATGGTCAAACCACTTGCCATTGTAGCTCCGTTTAGATCATCTCTCCTTATAGCGCCAACTAAAAATCTACTTAAACCTTCGACCACTAAAAAAATAATAAAAGAAACACCATACATCCTTGGTTGAATCCTCTTTTAGTATGAAAAATGTCAAGACCAATCCATTGATATGCACAACAAAACACACAAATATTATACAACTGATTACTCAATTTATAAAACTTACTTCAAAACCCAAGTGCGCCATCAACATTCTTAATGTAGATCCAATTAACTTTGTCATATACGTTGAACAAGTTGATTTTGTGTAAAATATATTGTCCACAAAATATACACTTTTAAATTTATGTATATTATTCACGAGCAATTCTAAATTTATATATATCATTCGCAAGATGTACACTTTTAAATTTATGTTCCATTTAAAATTCATGGAAATAAAATTATTGTGATTCTAATGATAGAAATAATATTTTCAATTATAAAATTAGAGAGTAGAGTGATTTTAGAGATTGGTGATGGAACGAACAATAATTAATATGCGGTCGATGAGAAAATTAAAGTAGGCAGAGTGATGTAATAAAGTGAGAGGTGTTTTCATTTAGAGTGATGACGATAGAATATTTAATAATAATTAATACTATATTGGGATAGAATAAAGTTAACCAGTGAACTGATATTGGGAAATGGAAAAAAAAAAGGGTGTAGTTAATAATATGGGTGATGGAAATTGTCACAATAAATGAAAAAAAGAGAAGTGGAGATGTACGATGATGGAATATGGGTTTTTTTACTATAAAATAAAAGGATATTACATATTAATTTGGTGTTTAGTTTGGTGATGATTTTAAAATTGGATTATTATTATTATTATTGTTGTTTTTTATTTGTGGGACAAGAGCGCAGTTGTTTTATTGAGATGTTATCCCCTCTACGCAGTTTCAAACTCCATGGGGGACACCATGGCCATCATAGTAAGGCTAGAAGGAAAGTATCCCATTGAAATATGGGGTCTTGACTCTAGTTTCCGATGGTCTTTGGATGTCTCGATCCTAGGTTGAACTATGAGTTTATGATATATGTGGTTTGCAGCTATGATTTATGGTGGTCTTCGGATGCCTCGGTCCTAGGCTGAAGTATGAGATTATGATATATGTGACTTGAATACCGTTACATATATTTGGGGAGGTTGCAAGTTTCCGTCAACCATTTTATCTTAACAAATAAATTAATATTATTTAATTATGAAAAAAATAAAAATAAAACGGTAATTGATGTGATATTGAGAAAATGCCCATGGGCTTAGATTACATGGTGACAACGTGTCTTTTAAGGCTCTTTATGGTGTAAAGGTCATTGGTTCAAAACTCTTTGGGTAAAAAATTCAACCATGCTTAAGGGTTGGCGTGATAGAGGTTGGGTGAGTGAGTGAATGATTTTGATGGCTTAGTCGTGGGTTGGTGTGATAGGTTGGGTGAGCGAGTGAATGATTTTGATGGCTTAGTCATGGGTTGGTGTGACAAAGGTTGGGTGAGTGAGTGAATGATTTTGATGACTTAGTCGTGGGTTGGTGTGACAAAGGTTGGGTGAGTGAGTGAATGATTTTGATGACTTAGTCATGTGGGTGAGTGAGTGAATGATTTTGATGACTTAGTCGTGGGTTGGTGTGACAAAGGTTGGGTGAGTGAGTGAATCATTTTGATGGCTTAGTCGTGGGTTGGTGTGAGAGAGGTTGGGTGAGTGAGTGAATGATTTTGATGGCGTGTGAGAGAGGTTGGGTGAGTGAGTGAATGGTTTTGATGGCTTTGTCATAGGTTGGTGTCACTGAGGTTGGGTGACTGAGTGAATTGTTTTGATGGCTTTGTTGTAGGTTGGTGTGACCGAGGCTCGGTGAGCGAGTGAATGATTTTGATGACTTAGTCGTGAATTGGTGTGACCGAGACTAGGTAAATGAGTGAATGATTTTGATGACTTAACAGTGACTATCATACACAAAAATTAAAAAAAAAGTTATTGAGAAAAAAATTTAAACAAATATTATATTAACAAAAATACAAATGAAAATTTAATATCTGATAATATATCGAATAGTAATTAATATTATATTAAATAATTAATTATTTTTAAAATTTAGAATATATATTTGTAAAATTAATAAACTTAAAATTTTATAATTATTTAAAAAAATTCAATTTCAATCCTGACTTCCAATATCATAAAAATTTAGACAGAAGAAATGAATAGTGGACTAGGAAAAAATATCCTCTAACAATAAAATTTTACGAAAGAATCACTAGAATAAGACAAATGCTCGTCATGAGTATATACTTGTCAGGGCTATCCACATAAAAGAGCGTTTACACTTTTCACCGAAAAAGGAAATTTCAATAAATTTGGCCTGACACTGGTTTTGAGTATTACTGCTAAAACATCATCTGTGAAGTTGTTAAAAACAATAATGAGGCATTGAGGCATTGAGCTGATATTGGACGCTCTTAAATGTAAATCAAAAGAGGCCTGTAAAAAGTTCGATGAGATTCAATGAAAGTGGTCTAACCAGCCACCTAACTCTATTAATCTCATTGAATGCCAATGCCAGGCTGCCTAACTCGTTCAGTTCCAATTTAATTTCACCATTCCCTTTTTTATGCCTTAAGAGCCTTACCGGTCTCAATTGTTTCTGCTCTGCATTCATTCATGGAGATCGAAGAGTCTCCAGCAGCTGTAGCTGCTGCAGCAGAACATGGAATCCTCAATCGCCAAAGTTATCTGAGCCCTCTGAGCCATGCTCTGTGGAGAACAACGGCTAATACTGCTGAGATCGGGCAGCTCTCTGCATATCTCACATGGATGGACTTGACTGTTGCAGTGACAAATGCAAAGGGAGAAACTCAGAAACTGCTTCGAGGACTGACTGGTTATGCAGAGCCCGGGCGTATAATGGCTATCATGGGACCTTCAGGATCTGGAAAATCCACCCTTATTGATACCTTGGCAGGTACTCGAACCGACATTAAAATTCCACATTGGGTCCTGGAAGAGTTTGAGTATTGTAAATTTAACTTTAATTTGAATCTGGCTTCTTCAGTGGATTGGACTGCATGCATTTTTTTGTTGCTTGTGCAGGGAGGTTGGCGAATAATGCTGTGCAAACAGGAAGAGTCCTCGTTAATGGACGCAAGAGAAAGCTCACATATGGATCTGCAGTAAGTATGAATCCAGAATTTCAGTACTTTGAGTTCACGGAGTTCGTCAGATTTAGATAAAGATGCAGATTGTGAATTGATGAATTTAATGGAGCTATTTGACTCCCACCTATATGATTATTGGAACATATCAATACCTCTGGTAGTAGTTATGTCAAAAGTCCAAATTCTGTACACATTAATACTCAACTGTGTGCACTCCTTTAGATTATGGGTCACATTCTCATTCTTATAAGTTTATTGGGTTTAAAATGTGTGAAAAATCTCTGCAAGTCATTTGAAATTTTTTCAAAACATTAAGGATTGATTTCACAACAATAAATTTGTATAAAATTTACTGCAACATATGTTTAAAAAACCAAAACTGAAGGTTAGGTTGAATTTATGTAGCAGCTACTCTGATCTATGTAGCAGCTACGCTGATTTTTAGAAATATATCATATAAAAAACTCTGTATAGCAAAGCGTGTATACTCTCTGCATATTTTTGCTTTATTTAGTGTTTCTCTACTCATACTTTGAACATCAGCATTTGCTCCTGTATGAATTTATCCTAATCACCATAATCCATATTAAATTGAATCTGTAATCAGTTTTATTTATATATATTACCTTAAACCATAATTACCCATCTCAAATTTGCCCTCAGCCATTGTAATGACGAAGATCCCCACACATATAAATTAAATTAGAGGAAGGTTATGATGGTTATGCAGAAATAAGTTTAATTGTTTAAGTATGAGGGGTTTTAGCAGTGCATTATATTAGATATTATTTTTTAAGATTCAACTGGGTCAAGTAAGTCATTCATCTATGATCATTTCCATGAGAGGTAGTCATAACTGACTAATTTCTCATGATTTTTGAGTAGTCCACTTAAGACAATTTCTCATGATTTTTGAATAGTCCACTTACATTCATTGCATCCGTGATGCTCACAAGGATGAAGAAGTGGGATTGAAAGTAGTGAAATGAATCATATAGGATCAGTCAGTGCATTGAATAAGTTTAATTGTTTAAGTATGAAGGGTTTCCTCAGTGCATTATATTAGATATTTTTTTTTTTTTTAAAGATTCAACTGGGTTAAGTAAGTCATTTATTTATGATCATTTTCATAGTCGTAACTGATTAATTTCTCATGATTTTTGAATAGTAAGTCATTCATCTATGATCATTTCCATGAGAGACGTAGTCATAACTGACTAATTTCTCATGATTTTTGAATAGTCCACTTAACACCCCTTGCATCGGTGATGTTCACAAAAGTGAGGAAGTGGGATTGAAAGTAGTGAAATGAATCACATAGGGTCAATCATCACTTCCAGGGCTTGCACCCGGTAACCAAGACTTCCGGGCAAGTCACCCATCCCAAAACTTCTCTGAGTCAAGTGAACCTAACTGTAAAATTTAATTATTTTATATTTTTAATATGAATATAATTTTTAGTTTAAGTTGTTTTTTTTAATCATAAAAATAATTTAATTTTTCGATATTTAAAAAAATAAATAGAAACAGAGTCTACATTAATTGGGTAAATCTGGGCAAAGTTCAACTTCAATATAAATGCGTTTATTGTGTGCAGGGATATGTGACTCAGGTCGAAAATCTACTAGGCACTCTAACGGTAAGAGAAACAATCCAGTACTCTGCTAATCTGAGGCTACCAGACAGTTTGTCTAAAGAGGAAAAGGAAGCCATAGTTGAGGGTGCCATCTTAGAAATGGGCTTGCAAGAATGCGCTAATCGGCCTATTGGCAACTGGCATCTGAGAGGAATAAGTGGAGGAGAGAAACGAAGAGTCAGCATTGCCCAGGAAATTCTAATGCGTCCTCGCCTTCTGTTCCTTGACGAGCCCACCAGTGGTCTGGACAGGTATTCATTGCTGATTCATATCCAACTGGAATTTCAGTGTCAAGAGCATGGATTTTGGTCGGAAATACTGGGTATTTTGATATGTAGGTAGTAAAGAGTGCATGTGGGTGTAATTAGTAATTTGCATGGTTAATTTTTGGAAAAGAATTGTGTTTATCAATTTAGTTTGTTTAACATTTTGGGTGGACTTTTTATATTATCATCGGTATTTGTATATTGTGAAATGAGTTTGTGGAAAAGAATTGTGATTGTGAATTTAGTTTGTCCAACATTTATTTTGAGGAACAATCTTTTAAAGTGATGTGAATATTAGAAAAGAATTGTGTTTGCCAATATATTAAAAAAAAGAAAAGAAAGAAAGAGTAAACTTTGAAATGAAATATTAATTGGTGGTTTAAATTTTTCATGCAGTGCTTCGGCCTTTTTCGTGGTAGAAGCTCTGAGGAATCTAGCACTTGATGGCAGAACAGTGCTAGCTTCAGTCCACCAACCGAGTAGTGAAGTCTTTGAGCTTTTCGACTACCTGTACCTTCTTTCTGGTGGACAGACTGTGTACTTTGGTGAAGCCAAAATGGCTCAGGAGGTGCAAATTCTGGAAATTGCATCTTCAGCAGTTTTTTCCCCATATTTTGCTTGGTTGTTCTATTCAAGTTTTTAATGTTATGAGTTTCTACTGTTGATTGTTTGTTGGCAGTTTTTTGCTCAAGCGGGTTTCGCTTGTCCCAGAACGCGAAATCCTTCAGACCATTTCCTCCGTTGCATCAATTCGGATTTTGACAAAGTGAAGGACACACTAAAAGGATCGTTTAGACACCACGTAAGTATTATTCTCAGGCTATGCTCCTGTTTCAATTTCAAGCTGGTATTACCATTTGCAATTTGACATCTTTATGATTTTCAAAATCCCTCAACAGGCATCTCTATGTTTTTTTCAAATCCCTCAATGGATATGATGTATGTCAAGTTGGATAAATGTCCCTTGGTATTTCTTTTCAGTATTTCAATGGTTAATTTACATTATAAATATATAAATTACAAAAATTACCATTTTTTTTTTTTTGTAAATTAGGTGGTACCTTTCTATTTTCTATTTATATGTAAAAGACAGGTTACAGTATAATAAACATCTTTGGCCTCAACCTGCCCGCAGGAAACCAGGTCTGTTGGCCATCTAATTGCGTTAAAAGCTTGCCAAAATTGAAATTGTCTCATTCTTCTATACAGCGCATGAGCTAATTGTCCTACTGTTTCAACATGTTGAAGCTTATCACGTAAACTAAGTTCACAAACTTTCAAAAAAACCATAAAACAGAAAACTAGGAAGAACTAGCCATCTGAAGAGGACACCGGGGCTGGGTCATTGGCACGAGACCTAGGCATATCAACCTGTTGCATGTGCTGGAGCAGTTTCTCCAATCGTCCCATCCTGTCATCCAATCTCTGAATTGCTTGATGTTGGGTAAATTTAATATGCTGCAGGTTGGTGTCAATATTCTCCAACAGATCTTTGAGGAACAGTTCTGTCTTTGGCTGAACTTTGTACTCTGGAGGGTGTGCACTCTGTATTGCTTTTGCCAGAAGACATTTCATTAACCAATATGTGCGAATGGTTTGGTTAAATAAAGTAAAACGTCCGCGAGTATTGCCAGGATCCTGAATGAAGTCAAGGATATCAGCAGCAGCTTCGTTGTCTTCAGGGTTTATCTGTAGTTCTCTTTCCCAACCACGAATTTGATTGCGGGTGGGAGATGCATTGCCTACAATGTAGTTCAGTACCAGATTTTCCAAATGTTCTTTGTTAGTTTTTCTTCCTCTTTTCACTGGCACCTATTCATTCTGGATCTTTTGCTTTCCCTTGGCTATATCAGAACGGAGACAGCGTTTCCCCATAATGATTTTGGTCCTATTCAGTAGAACAGACAGAGAAGTAATAACAGGAATAATAACCGGAGTACTGATAGATCCTCTGCTTTCATTACCATGCATTTCCAAAATCCAATCAGAAACATGAAAATGGTAGACCTCAGACACAAGGCAGCTGATTAGCAAAAGAGCAGTATGATTAGGAGCATGAGTACCAGGTTGCGCTCGTCTACAACCAAGTCTGGATGCGAGAGCATATACCATGCATGGCGCCAATAAACTGAGCAGGCATCTACAGGGGGTTTGCAAACCCATTGTAACGTTGGGCTCCAAAATTATAACAGACTCCAGACCACTAGTAATTAAACCAAAAGCAGCACTTTGCGAACCCACCTTACCAAGGAGGATCAGAGGTATCGCACGACTGGTACTAACACTGAAATTTAACCAAGGGACCGAAGGCCAGGGTTGTAAGAGGGTCATTATATCAGGAGGATACCGCAGATTACCACTTTTTATCTAATGGCAAATTTTGAAATATTTTATAAATATAATGAATAGGAGTGAAGTTGATTGTGGTCAAAATGTTATCGTCCATTGGAGTTGTTTATCGGAGGGGTTAAAAATGGTTAATCTCGGCAAAAAAAAAATTAAGAAGTCTTGGAGTATTTGAATCATGATTTTGATAGTGGAAATAGATTTAACACCATAAAAAACCTCATAGATATCCAAAATCTTGAAGTTTGATAGCTATAACCTGGATTTAAAAAATCTTTGCAAAATTTTATCAAAATCTTCTGGGAATTTCCATGATTTTCCACTTAAATTCACTGGATAAAGTCATTTATGTTTATTATTCTCTGGATCAATATTCTGTGTCTTTAGAACAACATACTTATTCTCAATGTTCCATCGAGTTTATTGGATGGAGAAATAAGCTTCCTGTGGGGATACACACAAGAAAGACGTATATAAGCAACCCCAAAATTTAGGGAAATTTCAGGAAACTCAGAACCATAAAAATTATAAAATTATTAAAAATTTAATATATAAAAATAAATTCCCAACAATAAGTCAATAATTAAATTAGTAGATTTTAAATCTTATTAATTATGAAATGCTCTAAATACGATCATCATTTTTTATTAGACTATTATGAATCAAAATTATCATTTGACATTTCTGCAATCATCAATATAAATCTAAAAATAAATTACTAAATTGAATTTATTTGACATTATGCAATATTTCATCTAAATTCATCATTTGGCAATGGGCATTAATATTATGCAAAGTACGTCTAAATTCAATTTATCATTTGACAATTGAAATTACCCAATGCACAATAACCTTATGTTGAAGTCTAAAACAACCATAAAAAACTGAACTAAAAATAAACATAGAAAACAGTGAAACACAAAAATTGTTTTTTAAATTGTTATTAGTTAAAAAATTTGAGAGAACCTTGTCTCTCTTGCATACCCCGAGTTTGAAAAGTTTCTTGCATGCCTATCACTAGATTATATGAATGGATATCGCATCTCTAAAAAATTGCATGGCATGATAGCAAAAAGCCAAGGAAAACAAGATTACATTGGGTCTTCTCGTTTCTCACAAGAAAAACACATTCTCCTAGAGTTTCTCCAAATTTTCTAAAAATAAAACGTAGAGAAATTTTTTCCCAAAAATTTCCATGTCATGAAGAGCAAGGAAACCCATCCCTCACCCTGAAACCCATCCCCCTTGAAGTACGCATCCCCGTAAAACCCTGCTTATTCTGTAAACGATCTTTTTAGAATTTTCAACGTGCAAGTTCTCACTCACAAAAACAAAAAAGAAATACCACTTCAAGAATACCAAGTTGGAAGAAAGAGTCCAGCTGGGAAGATAAGTTTCCAGATAAAGATAACTATTATAGTTGGCATTACCTCCACATGGCAATGTAGACTTAATACATATACTTCCGCTAACATGGAAGGCAAATTCTAGATTCCAAGGGGGAGAACTGAATTTTAAGTGGACACAAATAGTTTTTTCTTAGTTATTATTATGAGATGTCTTTGAATTTTTAAAAGGTAATTGGGTAAAATAATGTGTGACAAATAGTGTTTTTGTTGTTGTTTAAAATGTATTTTTTTTCATATATATTTATTTAGTATTTTGAAAAATTCTTGGAACATTTGGATGGTTTGGAGTTCACATTTCAAACTTGTGATTGAAATAAATCTCTGCTAAGAGTAAAAATATACTAAAACAATAAGTAAATTATTTAGAATTAGAATGATAATGAATATCATTGCTTATTTTCTTTTTTGAATTTTTTTGGAATACTTCTGAAAAGATTTTGAGTTCATCAGAACTGACAAAGGACAAAGGACTAAAAGAACTTGGATGCTCTCTTTCTTAAGTGCGTGTTGTGCCCCAACCTGACCATGTATCAATATGCTCTTTGATAAGTTTCAATAGTTTTACATTGGTTAAATATACAATATTTTATTTGGTATTTGATATTTCATTATTAGAGAGTAGAAATGAATCTAGGAATATAAATTATGATACATTATCGCTATAAAAGCTTGGTTAAAGTTGAAAGAGAAGAGTAAGTGTTAGAATTTAAGGTTATTTTGGTTCATCATATTTTTAGAGCTTTTGTAAATAGTTAGTTGAAGGGTCTCAAAAGTCGATTGAGTTAGACTGAGTAGTTGATGAGTAAGCTAGGTGGTTGACTAGTGAAAGGGTTGACTAAGTCAAAGCAATTGATGTAGACGGCCAGGGCAACTCAGGTAGTTGATCAAGCCACCATAATTGGATCGACTAAAATAATCAACTAGTAGATGAAGCATTGCCATATTTCATGGAAATGGTTGAAATGATTGATGCTTGTTTGTTGATCGAATCTTCTACAATTTAAGGAAGTTAGTTTGGTTTAGATACTATAAATAAAGGATTCTATGGGTCAAATAACATATATCAAAGATCAAATTCATTCTTGATTCATTATCATGTATTGTCATGTTCTCATTAGAATGAGCTATGCTTAAGTGTTGTAATGATAATTTTGGAGCATCCTTACTCTTCTATTTGTTTAGCAAAGGGATTTGGCAGTATATGAAGATCGCTCCACGTTGTACACAATCTCTGATGATCTCTGATGAAATGACATCAAATATCTATGTGTTTCAACCCGTCATGAAACTCTGGATTATCAAAGAGCTTTATGCAACTCTGATTATCATAGTAGACATTGGTCGCCTCCATCCTCTGCTTGAACAAGCTCACTAGAAGCTTCCAAATCCATATGGCTTCGCACGTAGCTATGCTTGCTGCCATAAACTCTGCACCTACAAAGCTCAGTGCTATTGACTTTTGTTTCCTGCTACACCAAGAAACCATCCCTGATCCAACACTGAAGCAATACCCATAGGTACTTGTTCTATGCTTCAATATCACCATACCATGCCCTAGGAGCCTTCTTGAGTCCGTATAGAGCTTTCTTCACTTTGCACACACGAGTGCGCCTAGCCCTCTGGCTGTTCTATATACACTTCTTCCTCTACCACCCCATTTAAAAATGTTGTCTTGACATCCATCTGGTGAATTTTCCATCCCATTTGAGCTGCTAGGGATATAACTGATCGGATAGATGTGTATCTGGCAATTGGGGCGAAGGTCTCCTTATAATCTATCCCTTCTTTTTGTGCATACCCCTTTGCCACGAACCTAACCTTGTACTTTTCCACACTGCCATCTGCAACATACTTAATCTTGTAGATCCATCTAGAACCTACAACTGACCTGTCTTCAGGCCTTGGCACCACCTCCCAAACATCATTCGTCATGATAGAGCTGTACTCTTCTACCATGGCATCTACCCACACCTAATGTTGTGCGACCTCCTGAAAATTGGAACATTCTGCAACTTGAGCCACCAATTCTTGGTACCTGTCAGGCTGTCTGTGTTGTCTTTTGTTCATCCTAGGAGTTCCAATAGATCCCTATGCATCTCTTAATGTCTGACGAACTTTTGTGCTAGCTCGACCACTTAGTGGTGGGAGGTTCAAACAACTCCTCATCCTATCCCTACTGCTCTGTCTGCTGAGAACTTCCTGGATTTCCTGCCCTCGAGGAAATATTTGTACTAGTCACTATACTCGATCCTTGTGATTGTCCTCCTGTTGGTCCCACTGGTTGCCCTTGCTGCTGGACCATAAAGGAGCTTCTGCTGACCGATTCTGATCACTTGCAGGAATCTCATGAGATCTCTTGAAAGCTCGATCCTCCATGAACTTTACGTCTCGTCTTACTACAATCTTCCTACTGCTAGGAATGTAGATCTTGTATGCATTTGAGGTCTCCCTATACCCAATGAGAAACCCTTTCTCTGCAGTCTGATCCAATTTGGTATGCTTTTCCTTCGGCACGTGGCAATAAGCAACGCTGCCAAAGATCCTGAAGTGACTAACTTCTAGCTTCATCACTGTGAAGATTTCTTCCTGCGTTTTCTTCCCTAATGCTCTATGAGGAGTTCTGTTTTGAATATATACTATCGTGTTACATGCCTCTACCCACAAAAATCTGGGCAAATCCTAGTCATACAACATAGCTTTTATAGCCCCAACAATAGTTCTATTTTTCCTCTCTGCTACCCCATTCTGCTGTGGATTATATGAAGCTGTCCATTCTCATTTGATGCCTTCCTTCGCGCAGAAATATGTGAAGTCTTAATCAATATATTCTCAGCCATTATCTGAGCGAAGCACCTTGATCTTCTTCCCTGTAGCATTCTCCACGAGAGCCTTAAACTCTCTGAAACGATAAAAGACCTCATCTTTTGTCTTCAAGAAGTAGATCCAGGTTTTCCTGGAATGGTCATCAATAAAGGTGACAAAGTATTCGACACCATTGAGAGCTCTTGTGGACATAGGGCCACAAATATCTGAATGTATAAGTCCTAACACACCATTTTCTCTACTACCACTTCTTGGAAATGCTACCTTAGCATACTTCCCTAGTACGCATCCCTTGCACACGTCATCGTGTTCCATGCTAAGTTCTAGAACCCCTGTTACTGTTTCTCTGAGCATTTTTAGTGCTCCATGGTGTAGATGTCCCATTCCCCTATGCCATAACTCATTCAACTCCTTCCCACTGCTATTGTCACTGCCTATTGGTGCCATTGGAGAGTCGATCTGCAATTGTTACAATCTGTTGCTTTGAACTCCAATTTATTTTACCTTCTTCCAGCTTGGGTGTTTGACATACACTTTCTTCCCTACGAAGTGAATATCATACCCCTTATCCTATAACTGGGATACTGAAATCATGTTACCAGACTCGGAATCGGCAATAAATTGGCGAGGCAAAAGAGAGAAGAGTTTTAATCGGATCGGGAAAAAATCGGGATAAAATTGGTAAATATAATAAATAAAGATATACATTAAATTAAAAAAAATCATTGTTCATTGATATTCAATAAATCCATGTCCAAACAATGCATAATATCAATAGATGTCCAAAAAATCATGAGGACAATGTGAATACTTCAAGTATAAAATATATTTAGTATTGGAAAACGTTCAAAAACAAGTACAAAAATTCAAATGAGATGAGGAACTTCCATGTTTTTGTCAGCCAACAGCGTGGACTTGCTATAATCTTACTTGGGGTTACAATAGCACGACTTCTAAATTGGGTTAATTTTGGATTGGTAGTGCATTATACCCTTTGGTACTCGACGACAACAAATGAATTTAAGGAATTGTTTTGTTATTATAGGTCCTTATAAAGTTCCAACATTCTGCAATGATTTGATTTTATTCAAAACGAGATAGAACTTTAACATACTACGACTAGTTTATTTTATTCAAAAATATATTTTAAGAGAAAAGAACATTGCTCGAACATCAGGGTGTAGCCAAAAATATGTACGTATACCAACCAATTCAATCGCTACCGGCATGAGCACTAGGGCAAGTAGTTTCTGTTTGCTAAGCGGACCCGTAATTCACATAAGTGACTCTTTGGGTGGGGGAAGGGCAGCGTGGCTGGACCTAAGGCATATAAAACCCAGAAAGCAACGTAATTGGGTAAGATGAGCGAACTGACCAATGCTAAAGTCGTTGCCTAATACATGAAGCTGACCAACAAAACCCATCGCGAACTTGATGAATTAGAGAAAGGGTTCTGGTTTATTAAAGACAAAGTGCGCATAGTGAGGGAAGAACGTGACAATAGCGTCGTTTGATCCACAACGTCTCTGGATAGGCAGGCAACAAGGAGAAATGAAAGCGAACTCCAAGCACTGTGGGTGACAAGAAGAAGTGAAAGAAAAATCACAAAATAAAACCCCACAGACTTTTAACCTAAGAATTTGAGTGGCTCGCCTAGTCCTCTACAAATCGCTGAAATCAGGTGTCAAACTCGCATTGACCATGAGTCAAACTTGGCCAACACGAGTTTGACTCGCTGAGATTTAGATTGGCTCGTTTGGTTGAAGATCAGAGTCGGAATCGTGAGTACTCGCAAGTGATTAGAGACTCTTGTAACATTGGTTCATACCTAATCCTGACACATGCACTACATTTGTAGCGCTTGTGCTTGCTCTTGACTCCCTTTGAAAATCTATGGTACCTCTCCCTACTGGAGTATATTTCGTTTTGTTTCCCATAGTAATCTGAAAATCCATGTACTCCTCGTAGCTAGAGAAATTTTCTCTAACCCTCGTCATATGAGCTGATGCTCCATTGTCCATATACAAGACACCCTGTGAAGTTGATCTTGACAAGCAAGAAAATTCATTCTCCAACCCGGAAGACAAATTTGAAGCCTGCTGAATATCAATTCTATCCTTGGTTATGCTGAAGAATTTACAGTTTGCTATTTCCTCTTTCACCTGATGTCAAATTTGCTCTAGCAACCGCTGCAAAAACCCTTTGCGTCCAACTAGAGATCTACCCAACGAAAGATCTTAGTTGCTCCCTCTGCCTCTGGAATCTCGATCTGGAAAATCGAATTTTTCTGCTCTGAAAAATCGAGTTTCCTTAAGTAACTCGGCCTCCTGGAAAAAGACTGCGCTGCCCCTTGGGAATTTCGGCCTGCTGTTCTCAATGAACAACAAAATTCCTCTTTTTCTCTTTTGAGCTCTTCGGCTGATCAATTTTACTTTGATACCATGTGAAATTTTTATCTATTGTAGCAACTGGAAATTATTCTTCTAATTGTAAATTTAATTATGTAGTTTATTTGCTACGACAAACAACAAATAAAATCACAACTGCAATTTTCACCATAAAAGTAGTGCGGAAAATAAAATACTTAAAACTGAGAAATTCTATAGCACACACAAGAATTTTGACACAGTGATTTTTGGACAATTGTCCCCGGAAAAATTTAATGCGGGAAAACTGGTGCAACAGATGAGGATTTTATTAATATTCTTCAGCAACAATTCTGAGTACAATAATTTAGATACTCAACCGACAATTTAATCTGAGGAAAATACTGGCAAAATTTTTGTGAGAATTTCTCTCACCCCACAACTAATTTCTGCCTTTGAAATTACCTCCCTAGCCTCTGCGCTGAGCTTCCTGCGTCACCTCTGCGCAGTGCTTATGCAGACCCTGTGGGGATTTCGGCCTTCCTTCTTTTGCCTCTTTCGGAACTGGAAAACTTTCTCCTGGAATGCTGCTACCCTCCTCTTCCACCTGCTACTCACCCTCTGCCTCTATCTTCTAAGTTGAATTACTGCCATTGAGAAAATCGAACTGCCTGGGCCCTAAGTATCTGCACTGGTGTATTTTCTCCATCACCACATTGATCTCCTCTTATAATCCACTGTTGGAGCACCAACGATCAAGATTAAGACTTAATCAATGGCTACGATCATCTCTAGAGCGATCCGTGTGCGTTTCTAGATGATTCTCACCTTATCTCAATTAATACTGATTAATTAACCATATTCCTTAAGTGTAGACTTTGGAAATATATAAAAAACGATTAATAATCTAATTGAAACACTTCTAGGCATAATTTCAAGAAACGATTTCTAGGTTTTGGAGATCTCATTTATTCTAGCTTCTCCACCAAATTTCGTGGCTAGAACACATTCGATGCTACAAAAACTAACAAAAGGAGATATAGTTGCTTTTATGGATGGAAAAATACTCGTTTGGTCCAAGGGCTCTAGTGTAGATGATGCTAGGGTTATTGGGATTCGTGATGGAAGACTGTATAGACTTATGAGTCAACCAGATCAAGCACTAGTACATGATGAGATAAATCCAAGTGAGATATGGCATAGAAGGTATGGACATCTTCATTTTAGAGAATTGCTTGAGTTGAGTCAAATAGTGTCAAGGGTTCCTGAACTACAGATATGAACTCTTAGGAAGAACATCAAGAAACCATTTCCAAATAGTGACAACAGATCTAAGGAAGCTTTGGACTTGATTCATTCTGATGTATGTGGTCCAATTCTTGTGAAATCGCTTGGTGGTTCATTGTACTATGTGACATTTATTGATGAATTTTCCTGTAAGACATGGATATATCTCTTGAAGACTAGGGATGAGGTATTCGACAAGTTCCAAGAATTCAAAGCCGAAGTGGAAAACTTGACAGGAAGAAAGATCAGGATACTAAGATCTAACAATGGAGGAGAATACACCTTGAAGGAGCTTGTTTCTTTCGGCTAGCAGGCTATGATTATGAGGGAGTTGATTGTTCCCTATAATCCATAACAAAATGGTGCAGCAGAACGAAAGAATAGGTCCATTGAAGAATCTGTCAAGGCCATGATGCATGATATGGACTTGCCATTGTTCTTATGGTGGGGAGCATCACAAACTACTGTGTACATTCAGAATAGAAGTCGTCATAAAGTTTTGAAAGGTATGACTCTTGAAGAAGCATTCTCCAAAAGGAAGCCAAAGGTTGGTCACATGAGGATTTTTGGTTGTTTCGTATATATTCATGTTCCTAAAGATAAGAGGAACAAGCTTGAGCCTTTAGGAAAGAAAGGCATATTTGTTGGATACAATGAATCATCGAAGGCTTACAAAGTATACATTTTAGAGCAACTACAGATTGAGGTCAGTTGAGATGTCACCTTCAATGAGAAAGTGGCATATTGGAAGTCTAAGGAAGTCTCCATAGATTTCGTGGATGAAGTGAAGCAGGAGGCCTCAAGGGAGGAGCATTCAAGTTCTACAGAATGTACTAGAAGGCTAGAAGGGCCTCAAGATCCAGCAGAACTAGTCATAGTTCCAGAGATCAAGAAGAGACCAACGTGGCTTAGATCTACATTAGAAGAGGTAGAAGGACATGCAACTCCTAAAGGTACATCTAGAGAAGCTAAGAAACCCAAGAGGTTCTCTAATTATGCGTCTCTCATGACAAAGCTCATTGATGAAGAACCTTCCACATATGAAGAAGCATCTAGCCAACAGGTATGGAAGGAAGCACTGAATGAAGAGTATCAATTGATCATGAAGAATGATGTATGGGACTTTATGCCAAGGCTTGAAAGGAAGTCATTGGTAACTTCCAAATGGATATACAAGATCAAGCATGCGACAGATGGTAGTATTGACAAATATAAGGAAAGGTTCCTCGCTAGAGGGTTCTCCCAAAAAGAGGGAGAAGACTATGATGAGACCTTTGCTCCAGTTATCATTTATCTTGTTGCTTCGTTGGGATGGAAATTGCACCAGATTGATGTGAAGATTGCTTTCCTCAATGGTGTGATTGAGGAAGAGGTGTACATAGAGAAACCTCAAGGCTTTGAGGTATTTGGAAAGGAATATCATGTTTGCATGTTGAAGAAGGCCTTGTATGGACTCAAGCAAGCTCTAAGAGCTTGGTATGCTCTTATTGACAACTATTTGACGAGATTGGGATTTACCAAGAGAAAAGCTAATCCAAACCTTTACTTTAAGTTTGTGAAGAATGTACCTGTGATCTTACTATTATATGTTGATGACTTGTTTTTGATAGGTGTTGAGCCTCTTATCATTCAGTGCAAGACGGAGTTGGCTTTTGAGTTTGATATGAAGGATCTTGGGTTGATACACTATTACTTGGGATTAGAAGTATGGCAAAAACCTAGCAAAGTCTTCCTTGGTCAAGGAAAGTATGTGTTAGAGATCCTTCAGAGATTTGGTATGATGGAATGCAAATCCATGGAGACTTCCATGGTGACTAACTTGAAGAAGTTAAGAGGCTCCGACTCCAGATTGGTAGATTGGTTTGTTGATGTATTTGGTTAACACCAGGCTGGACATATGCTTTGCTGTGAACACATTGAGCTAGTTCCAGGTTTAAGCAAGACATGAGCATTGAATTGTAGCAAAACAAATTTTGAGATATTTGTGTGGTGCAATGAATTATGGCTTAAGATTTGTTGCAAACAAGGATGTACAACTTCGGGGATATACAAATGTTGATTGGGTAGGAAGTGCTGAAGATAGGAAGAGTACCTCAAGATTTTGCTTTAGCTTGGGATTCACTATGATATCGTGGATGAGTAGGAATCAAAGGTCGATTGCACTCAACACTGATGAAGTAGAGTACATCACAACCAATGAGGCTTGTATTGAAGTAGTATGGCTTCGAAATTTGTTTGCAGGATTGTTCAGCCAATAGTTAGAACTGACGACGATACACTGTGATAATCGAAGCTGTGTGAAGGTTTCAGAGAATCCTGTGTCCCTTGACAGGTAGAAGCATATTGAGATCAAGTACCACTACATCCATGACATGGTGCACAGGAGAGCAATAAGGCTCGAGTATATCTCCACCAATGAGCAAACAACTAATGTTTTGATGAAGTTGTTGCTGAGAGACAAGTTGGTGTACTTCAAAGACAAGTTTGGGCTCGTGGAGATAACCCCTCTTGTTGAGAGGGAGTGTTGATATGTCTACAACACGGATGGACAGAATGGGTCTAAGAGACCCAGAGGACTCAACAGGGAGAGTTTAATGGGTGTCTCTTGGAGGAGGACCCTGATCACACATTAGGAATGGTGGAGTGAGGTCCTAGACCTTGATCACACACTAGGCATGGTGAAGTGAGGTCCTTCGGCATCTTGACCCTGATCACACACCGGGAAGGGTGGAGTGAGGTCCTAGACCTTGATCACACACCGGGTAGGGTGGAGTGAGGTCCTTTCAGCATTTAGACCTAATCACCAACCAGGAAGGGGTTGAGTGAGGTCTTGGCCCAGAGTGCTCACTAGAAAAGGTGAGTGAGTGCTTGCTAGTTGAGTGTCTCAACATTTTTTGGCATAGATAGAGGCCATGGGATTTGAGGATTGATCACTCTGGAGGAGTGAGTCCTGATATGTTGATGACATTGCCATGGGTTTGGTACCGCCCCGGGTATGGCCACTAGTGGATTGTGATTATAGATGATGATTCTGGTAATGATGGATAACCTTTTTCTTTAGAGAAATCTATTCAATTTGAGAACATCTATGACAATGATTATGAATACCTCCCTAGTTAAGAGGGAGCGTTAAATTTGTAACTATGGTTAGTCTTCATAATGTACATTTGGTCACTTGATGTAATTGTGTTTATCATTGCAAAACATATTTATAAATGCTTGAATCAAATGAAAATTTATTTTGAGTGAAAGTCCCATTGCAACTTTTTAAAGATGAAAATTTGAATTTTTGAAATGTAAATTTTGGCTCCAAAAGTGACAAGTCGGCTTCCCTCCAAGTCAAGTCGGCCCTGGCCAAGAGACACGTTCGTTCACCCAAGACAAACTACTATATAAAGGGAGCTTGACCTCTTCGATTTGGGCATTCACATTCTCTCACACAAGACATATGGGCAAGCAAGCGAAGGAAAAAAAAGACGAAGGAGGCTGAAATATCTCTTTTCTCTCTCTCTTGCAAATCACACGTGTGGATTAGTCTCTCTCTCTGTGGTTCACATTTTTTTGGGAAAATTGTTGTAGGGGAGCGAAATGTCTCAGTAACTGGGGAAATTGTTGTAGGGACGAAATTTTGGGGCAACTGGTAATTGCAAGAGGGCTGAAATTCTGGGTCAGGCAGGCAGAACGAGTTGTTGCATCTGATTAGGTGACTTGACTTGGAGGAGAAGACCAGGTTTAACCATAGGTCTAGGTGTGTTTCTCATTGAACAAGAAGAATTTCTCTATTGAAAAAGGTTGTTGGGTTTTTTCCATCGGTGGGTTTTCCCAGGGTAATTCTTGTCTTCTTTTGTGTATTGCGATCTCTACTATATGTTCTTTATGGTTGAATTTCTGAAGTATAATTGTTGAATGATATATCGGAATAAGTTAAAAGAATATCTACATCAAAATTAATCATTAGAATTTCAGAAATATTGTGCTAACCCTAATTGCACTAAGAAAATCAACATGTGCTACACTCTTTAAGTGGTATCAAATTGACTGAAAAGCGCCAATCTCCAAAAGCCGATGCCACCCTTTACCAACATCTGGTCGTTAACCTTATTTATTTAACTCATAGTGACTTGACATTTCCTTTGTTGTTAGTGTGGTTTCTTGGCCTATGCAAGATCCATGAGAAAGCCATTGAAAACTACAATTGTTCATTACATTAAGGGAACCTCTCATTTGGGTACCAAATACTATCAAAGTTTAGATTCATTAGTCAACTTCATTGACTCTAGTGATGGTGATGATAAAAGATGCACTTTTGGCTATGTGTTTCACTTCATTGTTGGACTTATGATTTGGTCATTCAAGAAAAAAACTTATAGTGTCTCTGTTGACTATGGAAGTAGAAAACTATGGAACCTTTAATATAGATACTGAGGTAGTTTGGATTCATGAACTCTTAGAAGAGTTTGAGTTTCTTATCAAAGCCTTGACCGCTATTCATTGTAACAATTAGAGTGCAATTCAGGCCGTTGACAATCCTGTTATACACATTAAGATGAAGCATATCACACTTCATGCTCACTAGTTATGACAATTGGTCAAAAAGAAAGTTGCCACTCTTATCTATTACAAAACAAATGATCATATTGTGGATATATTTACGAAGCTATTGTCCCATGCCAAGTTCATTAAGTGAAGTGACATGCTTGGGCTTCAAGCAGTTGCAATTGTAGGGAGTGTCCTGCTGAGATAATTTCACCTCTTGAACCTTCATAATGTAGAAATTTTAATACAATTATGTATTGCCGGATTCTCCTCATCTAACAATTATATGCCACTGTTAAATATATAATCCTTCTAGTCAAATCTTTGCGGAAATTTAATTGCCAATTGCAAACACATGAAGAAAGATCAATCACACATAACACAGATGTTTTTATCGGGAAAGCATAAAGCTAAAAACCCCACTATCATATATTATGTATATATCATGGATCATGAAACAATCTCATACAAAACTCTACTCCAAGAGCTCTCAATATAATATACAATCCTCTCACACTGTCATACAAAAATTGGCATAAACATGCACCAATTTACTACCTCCTGACAGCCTGCCTCCACTGCCCAATCCCTGCTGATCACAATCCCTGAATGAATTCGATCTTGCCTTGCCTTGACTGCGCAATCCTCATTGGCATCTCCAATGTGTGTTTGGTTGCAAGTGTGCACCCACTATAGTCACAACTGATTGTGAAACTATTCCTTTCACCTATTTCTCAACTGGATCTCCACTGGATCTGACATGCATGTAGTTAACAGTAATAAATCTCCAGTTGCATGTGAGATCACTCCATGTGAATTAATTTAATATTTAATTCACTGATCTCTCACTAGTGTACCTTTAGTTACATCAAGTTACAACTAGCACAACTGAGTTTAACTCACTTAACTCAGTTAAACTACTTTACAACTCACATAACTACACATCCAATTTTGTTACAACTTTGTATCACTCAGTTACAACGAAGTCCACTAGCATGTCCCACCAACCAACCTTTGAATTCGAAATTCCTTCAGTTAACTGGTTTGCCACATCAGTTAATTGAAATCAAGTGCTTCAAGAGAATAGATTATTATTTATTGTCTAATTATTGTTAAGGGCTGACAATAATCGACATGCATTCCACGAAACAACTTCGCACATGCATTCCAAAAATAGACGGCCATTCATCCATATAATTTGCTCAACCATCTATAAATAGATTACTGCTAAAATAGACTTTGATCCAAATTCTAAAAATAGACATATCACTTAAAAATAACCTGTGGGCCCCACCTAGTGCAGGTGCTTAATTTTCACTAGGATCATCATCTTGTTGAATCTCAACAATCCCTCTCAACAAGAAAGAGATTATCCTTCACCCCAATCCTGCCTCTATGTTATTCGAATTTGCTCCTGGTGAGCGCCTTTGTCAGAATATCTACATCCTGATCTTCCGTAGGAATGCAGTGAAGCAACATGATCTTCCGCTGCACACAATCTTTGATATGATGATACCGGATTTCTATATGCTTGATCTATCATGAAACACATGATTGATCGAGAGTTTAATGCAACTTTGACTATCACAATGAATCACTGTAGGATCTAAATGAGAACCAAACAAACCGACCAGGATCTTCTTCATCCAAATAGCGTCACATGCAGCTTGACTTGCTACCATGTATTCCCCTTTCGCTGAACTGAGTGCCACAGATCTCTGTTTCCTGCGGTACCAAGAAGCAGCTGTAGATCTGATATTGAAAATCCCTCCTGATGTGCTCTTTCTGTCCGTTGGGTTGCCTGCCCAATCTGCATCCGTGAAGCCATGCAACTTCACCTCATCTGTCTGTTTGTACCATAAGCCATACTTAGATGTGCCCTTGAGATATCTCAGGACATGCTTGCCCACCTTTCAAAAGAGCTTAGTAGGCTTAACCATTGCTTGACAAAGCTGGTTCACCGCATAGCATATGTCCGGTCTTGTATTAAATAAATACATGAGCGAACCCACCAACTGTCGATAGATAGTAGCATCCACTACCTCTCTCGATGTAGCATCCTCTTTCCTCCAGTTTCCTGGAAGAGGAGCATCCATGGCTTTGTAGCCCTCCATGTGAAACTTACCGAGTATCTCCCGTGCATACTTGCCTTGAGACACAAACAGTTCACCTTCTCGCTGCCATATTTCCAATCCAAGGAAATAGTGAAGGAGGTCCATATCCTTCGTCTCGAACTCCTTTGCAAGGTCCTTTTTGCATGAGTGTATCAGCTGCTCATCACCAGTCAGTATTAAATCATCAACATAAAGGGCAATGATTAAAAGCTTACCATCCACCACAATTTGGTATAGGTTTGCATCCGCCCCACTCTTGGTGAAGCCAAGTCTAGTAAAATAACTGTCGATCCGAGTGTACCAAGCATGGGTTGCTTGCTTCAACCCATACAACGCTATGCGATTCGTTGCCGAAGATCTCAAATCCTTTAGGTTGCTCAATGTACACTTCTTCCTTAATGATCCCATTAAGGAACGTAGTCTTCACATCCATTTGATGAATGTGCCAACTCATCTGCGCTGAGAGAGCAAGGATGGTCCTTATGGAAGAATATCGTGTGACAGGTGCAAAGGTTTCTTCATAATCAATCCCCTCGATCTGTGAGAAGCCCCGGACCACAAATTTTGCCTTATACTTCTCAACGCTCCCATCAGCAACTTTCTTTACCTTGTAGATCCATCTTGAACCTACCACTGATTTAGAACCTACCACTGATTTATCAACCGGCCTTGGAACAATTTCCCAAGCACTGCTTTTGACAATGGAGTCATACTCCTCCACCATTGCATCTACCCATGTGGGCTCCTGCACTGCTTCTTGAAAGGAAGATGGCTCTGTCATAATACATTTTCTCATGAGAGCCATGTATTCAGTGAATCGGTCAGGAGACTATCTCTGTCTGGGCTGTGAAGTAGAGACTCCTACATTCTGTGCCGCATCAATCTGCAGCCTCTCAGCTTCTGTGGTACGCTTTCTGCCAATTCTGATGTATGGCTCTGCTTGAGTGGACTCCTCCACTCCATGAATCTCCTCCTGTGGCTGATCCACATCTAGAGACTCATCTTTGGGAACCAAAAGTTCCTCCTCTGCATGTAAGTCTAGCTCCCTTTCAAGCGACAACTTCATGGCTTTCTGCTCATTGAATTTTATATCCCTTTGCACCACAGTGATTCGACTGTTTGGCAAATACACACAATAATTATGGGGTGTTTCTGTGTACCCCACAAATATCCCAACTTCAGCAATTGGCTCCAGCTTCTTCCTGGCGTTCTTGGTCACATGCACATAAACAAATGAGCTAAAAATCTTAAAGTGAGAAACATCCGGTTTCTTACTAGTAAAAGCTTCTTCAGGTGTACTCATGCTAAGTACTCTATGAGGACAATGGTTTTGCACATAAACCGCAGTGTTGCATGCTTCTGCCCACAAGTGCATTGGTAGGCCCTGATCATGCAGCATAGCTCGTGCAGCACCCACGATCGTTTTTTTCTTCCTCTCCGCGACCCCATTTTGCTGTAGGTTATGAGGCGCTATGAGTTCTCTTCCAATTCCTTCTTTGCTATAGAAGTCTTTGAATTCGTTCGAGATATACTCCCCACCATTATCGCTCTGCAGAGCCTTCACTTGCTTCCCCGACTCTTTCTCCACCAATGCTTTAAACTCACAGAACTTTGAGAATGTTTGATCTTTCTTCTGCATGAAGAAGATCCAACATCTACGAGAATATTCATCAACAAAAATAACATAATACCCGTGTTTTTCTATTGAAGCAACCGAGAATGGCCCACACACGTCTGTGTGAACTCTCTCCAGGATCACCAAAGCATAGTTCTCCTTTTCATGAAAGGTGGTCTTCACAAACTTACCCATAGTACATCCCTTGCACTGATCTATCTGAGCAAGTGTACCCTTGGGAAGTCTAGTAGAAATCTACTGCAAAATCTTCAGGGTGCCATGGTGAAGATGGCCTAATCACCTGTGCCATAATTCACCCTCATCCCGGCTCACCACTTCTTCTTCTTTGCCCACTATTGCAGCGCAACCATCTATCTCTAGCTTGTAGAGATTCTTGACTCGAATCCCTATCCTCTTGGTTTGACTTGTTGTTTTATGTCGCAGGAAAGCTTTTCCATCGCTGAAAACAATGTCATAACCTCTGTCCTCCAACATCACGACTGAGACCAAGTTTTTCTTTAGACCTGGAACATGCATAACATCTTTCAATAGAAATGGTTTACTTGACTCCCTTTCAAAGGTAATGGTACCAATGTCGGTCGCACTGTATTGCCCATCGTTGCCCATCTCTATATGCATCTGGAGATCTTTCTCCTCCAAATCACTGAAAAGCTCCTTATCTCCCGTCATGTGGAAGGAAGCACCACTATCAAGATACCACACCGATCCCATTGCACTTGAAACCAAGCATGCGATCAAAGAGAAATCAAGTTCAAATTGCGAGGCAAGGGCCTCACTAGTTGCAACTCCAACAACCTTCTTGTTCTTCTTTTTCTGTGGGCAGTTAGTGGCGAGATGCCCATGTTCGTGACAGTGAAAACGCTTCACCTTGGACAAATCTAGCTTCTTGCCTTTAGCCTCGAATTTTGAATGGGATTTCTTCCCCTTCCCTTCCCTTGCTTTGGCAGCCAAAGCACAATCCTCTTCATCATCATGCTTTGATGAAGAGCCATCTCTAGTGTTCTGCCTAAACTCCTCCTGCACTAGATCTGACCACAGTTGTTCCCAATCCGATAGCTTTTCCCGTCCGTTTACAAAGTCTTGATAACTGTGCCAACTCTTAGGAAGTCCCAAGAGAGCCAAACTCACCAAATCATCATTAGCAACCGTGATTCCCACACTCTCCAATTCATCCCTACATTGGACAAACTTTGTGAGATACTTAGGAATATTGTCGCTCTTTTCCATTTTGATCTTTCTGAGTTTATCCTTCAGCGCCAATTTCCTATGGTCGCTGCTGCTTTGGAAAAGATTCGTCAAAGCCTTCCACATTGCAAATGGAGTGGCTTTCCCATGAAGGCTTTAGACAATATGGTTTCTCACACCTTCCAACAGAATCCTTCTCGTCTTCGCTACTTTCTTTTGCCAGGCGTCAAGTAATGCAGCATCTGTCGAAGTGGGCTTAGGAACATCACTGTCGATGAATTCCTTCAAGCCATTATCTTCAAGCACCGCCTCCATCCTATCCTTCCATGCAATGTAGTTCGAGTTGCCCTCGAATGCATACTCTAACCGCAAACCATTGAAAGCCATTTCGATGTTTACTCAATTGTCGCACCAAGAAATTCTTGTAGCAAATTTGAATTGTTTCCACCAACAAACTTAGCTACTGCTTCAATATTGCAATCTTCTTTGCTTCGATACCATGTAGAAATATTAATACAATTGTGTATTTCCGGATTCCCCTGATCTAACAATTATATGCCACTGTTAAATACATAATCCTTCTAGTCATTTTTTTGCGGAAATTTAATTGCCAATTGCAAACACATCAAGAAAGATCAATCACACATAACACAGATGTTTTTACCGGGAAAGCATAAAGCTAAAAACCCACTATCATATATTATGTATATATCATGGATCATGAAACAATCTCATACAAAACTCTACTCCAAGAACTCTCAGTACAATATACAATCGTCTCACACTGTCATACAAAAATTGGCATAAACGTGCACCAATTTACTGCCTCCTGACAGCCTGCCTCCATTGTGCAATCCCTATTGATCACAATCCCTGATTGAATTCGATTTTTCCTTGCCTTGACTGCGCAATCCTCATTGGCATCTCCAATGTGTGTTTGGTTGCAAGTGTGCACCCACTATAGTCACAATTGATAGTCAAACTGTCCCCTTCACCTATCTCTCAACTGGGTCTCCACTGGATCTGACATGCATGCAGTTAACAATAGTAAATCTTCAGTTGCATGTGAGATCACTCCATGTGAATTAATTTAATATTTAATTCATTGATCTCTCACTAGTGTATCTTTAGTTACAACAAGTTACAACTAGCACAACCGAGTTTAACTCACTTAACTGAGTTAAACTACTTTACAACTCACATAACTACACATCCAACTCTGTTACAACTTTGTATCACTCAGTTACAATGAAGTCCACTAGCATGTCCCACCAACCAACCTTTGAACTCGAAATTCCTTCAGTTAACTGGTTTGCTACATCAGTTAACTGAAATCAAGTGCTTCAAGGGAATAGATTATTATTTATTGTCTAATTATTGTTAAGGGCTAACAATAATCGACATGCATTCTATTTTTAGACTTGCATTCCACGAAACAACTTCGCACATGCATTCCAAAAATAGACACCCATCCATTCATATAATTTGCTCAACCATCTATAAATAGATTACTGCTAAAAATAGACTTTGATCCAAATTCTAAAAATAGACATATCACCTACAAATGGCCTGCAAGCCCCACCTAGTGTAGGTGCTTAATTTTCACTAAGATCATCATCTTGTTGAATCTCAACACATAATGTTGTGCTAATGGGGGAGGGGAGGGGGCATTGGAATCTAAGGTCATGTTGTTTCATCACAACTTTGGAGCTTCTATAGATAGTTAGCTGAAGGGTCTCACCTCTTGAACTTTCATAATGTTTTTGCTAATGGGGGAGGGCAGGGGGCATTGGAATCTAAGGTCATGTTGTTTCATCACGACTTTGGAGCTTCTAGAGATAGTTAGTTGAAGGGTCAACTTCAAGAGATAGTTAATCGGTGAATAGCGTAGTCAATTGTGCAATCGATTGAGTGGTCAACAGGTCGATTCGTTGGTTGACTAGTGATAGTGAAAGGGTCGACTAAGTCAAAGTAATTGACTAGACGGTCCGGTCAACCTGGGAGATTGATTAGTTGATGATAATTGGATCAATTAGCTGATGAAACAACATGGATTTCATAGAACTGGTTGAAACTAATAACGCTCATTTGTGAACCGAGTCTTCTACAATTCAAGAAAGTTGGTTAAATTTGGACAATATAAATAAAAGACCCTATGTGTCGAATATCATATATCAAAGATTGAATTCATTATTAATGCATTATCATTATAATGTTCTGATTACAATGGATTGTGCTCAAGTGTTGCAATGGTGTATTTAGACACCACCTAACGTCTTTACTTTTCTATTTATTTCTTTTAAATTTTGTTTTATATTCTATATTCTTAAGATCAATCCCCAACAGCAAACATATATGCTGTGGTTCAAATTATAAAAAATCGAGTTGATCTCTGTTTTTCATATAAATTTCAATTTTAATGAATCATTCTTTGTCACCCTAGAGATTTTACGGAGATCCTTCTTGAAAAGAAATACTAAAATCTTTTGGCTAAGCTGCAGGTATCTAAGATTTGTATCTGGCCTTATTTGTATTCACAGAGTGTTTTAAATCATGAATTAACACAAGCCCTTGTATGTATGTATCACTATGAGTTTTAAACCCAAGTTTTATGATGAGAGCAACATTTATAATCTGCAAAGTTGAATTTGACAACTTTATGAGCAATTAATCAAGCTTAACTGGATTAAAGAAAAGAGAGAGGGTTTAGATTATTATAGTTTTTTATAATTTTTCTTTGGTGTGTTGTTGTGGTTTGAGGGATTAGTTTGTCATTTAAGAACTTTTTTATAATTTGAGGAACTATTTCATGTTTAAGAAATCACAAGGGTGGATATTTAATCGGCCTTAATGGGCGGCTAATGATTAAAAACATATGCTATCTTGTTTTTTTCATACCTTGCAAGTTTCAAACCATAACCTTTTACAATAAGAATCCCAACTAAAGTTTTATAAATTTGAAGTCAATAGTAGTATAGAAATAACAAAACACTAAGGATTTGGACAGTGCATGATGAAATTTACCATACAATTAACTTCCAAAGAGAACTTTGCTGATAGGTTTTATCATGAAAATGTCCCTGCAATCGGCCAAGGTTTTGTGAAGAATGACTGACGTTATATTGATATGTTGTGATTTATTTACAGGAAATAATGCATGAAGTGGAAGTGAGGGACCCTCTGCTCAAAGTCTACTCAGCCCAGGCCATAAGAATCTTGACCGAAGCTTTCCAGTCATCTGAGTATGCTATGATAGCAGCAGCTAAGGTTCAAGAAATGTCTCAAATTGTAAGTTATTTGCTGGTTCATATGATTGGTCATGATTTCGGTGCCTTTATACATGCTTTTTACTTTCTGAAGCTCTGATGCAGAAAGGGACAGTGTTAGAATCCAGTGGAAGTCAGGCGAGCTTCTGGATGCAATGTGTGACATTGACAAGGAGGTCTTTTGTTAATATGTACAGAGATATTGGGTATTACTGGTTAAGAGTAATTATATATACATTGGTGTCTCTGTGTGTTGGCACCATCTATTTCGACGTTGGCACAAGTTACAACGCCATTGTGGTAAGCATTTTTCTGAATTAGATGAAGATAACTTCCTGTGGGTTGCACTATGTCTGTTGGCTAAGAGGAAATTTGCCTCGCAATTGGCTTGATTAATTCTGTTATGGCAGGCAAGGGGCTCTTGTGGTGCCTTCATCTCAGGATTCATGACTTTCATGTCTATAGGAGGTTTCCCATCATTCTTAGAGGACATGAAGGTACATTTTTCATCTCAAAGCATCAATAGGCAAACAAGATAGGCTGGGATATCTTAAGAGTCGGAATAAATATATATAAACATTTATATATAAAACAATTTAAAAAAGAAAAAGGAATATCCAGGATGAGTACCTATAGCAGTTACCAAAATTGAAACTTTATGTTTCATGAACAAAAACAGTGGAAAAAAACGAAAGAGACAGGAACACATTTTCTTTCTCTCGCAGGCCAACGAGCTACAAACATTTCTTCTCCTTTCAAAATTACAAGAATATAGGTCGTTATCAAATTCCTCTGATTTCCTGCAATATAAGGCAACCTTAGTGCAGCCTTATTTGTTTGGAGTTTGAGAGAAGTTCAACAGGTTATGTGAGTTTGTGCCTATTTGCTATAAATTCAATCGCCAACAGAGACTAAACCCCATGCAAACTAATTGGTCTATACCTCATGGGTAAAAATAAATATTAGTTAATAAGAATACCTTTTTTTGGAATGTAGAACTTGAAAAAAAGTTTGCACCTTTAGGGATTTGATCCTTTTGGGCTCATAATAAATCCAGAAATAGATGGATCTAAGCTAGTAATTGGTCCAACCAGCTTCATCAATTTCAACTCTGATTTGTCATCGTTAGTAGGGAACATGGGGAAGCAGATTGCAGTCTGCAACCTCAAGGAGTAGTTCGTAGAGCTTCCCTCCTATCTCATTAGCCTTGAACTGTAAAGCAAGTTACTGATACCTCGTCCACCTTGAATTGTAGGAGTATCTAACTTCTCTAAGTACAAACAACAAAGCTAAAAGAAAGCTTTATACAACATTCTAAACTCTTCTAATAAAAACCATTTTTAAAACACCTGAAAAACATTGTTCCCAAAATCTTGTAAAAGACTTGGTTCTAACCTTACAAAACAACCTTCCGCAATTAAATTTTGAAAAGGAACTTTCTCATTAGCCATCTCCCCACCAAAATTTTCTTACACTTGTTCTCTAGGTCCTTATGCCATATATCACCCTCCTGTGTTGAGCAAATCACAGCGGAAACTAAATAGACAATCAAACACACAGCATAAACAAACATGAAACAACAGAGATTTAACGTGGTTCACCCAACCAATCTGGGCTACGTCCACCAAATAAGAGCATCGACAATCTCATTCAGCAAAAGGAGAATTACAACAGCAGAGTTTTTCATCTGCACATCTCTTTCACTCACCTCTCATTCCTCATGCTCATTTGCCTCTACGGGCTTACATTTTATAGCTGGGAGTAGAAACTGAATCATAAATTCACTCACAACAAAATAGGATGCAATAACTCCACATCAGGATTAGATGGAGTCAATTTAGCAACAAATCCTATTGTTGTCAAATTCATGAGATTTTCTCCAAATTTAATTAAAAGAAATCAAAACATCCTGTAAGTCTTCATGCCATATATCACCCTCTTTTCTAAATTGGAATTCAATCTCCATCTCCATGCCTAAATTTGCTTAACGCTTCTTCTGTAGGGCTGTATGCCATATATCCCTCTTTTCTACAGTGGAATTCCAATTTATTCCAAGGCCCAAATACTATTTATAAGAAGACAACACCTCCTGTTTTTACCATTAAATGTAAGAGTTATCCTTGAGCAAGTGTCAATGAGATCATTACTAACATTTCCATGAATTTTTTCACAGGTTTTCCACCATGAGAGGCTCAGTGGACACTATGGAGTGGCAGTATTTGCAATTGCGAATTTTTTATCATCTTTGCCCTACCTAGTAATGGTGGCTGGGTTCTCTACAACAATTGTCTTTTTCATGGTGCAGTTGCATCAGGGTTTTGCTCACTTTTCGTACTTGTTTCTGGATCTGCTTGGGACAATTGCTGTGGTTGAAAGTCTGATGATGATTGTTGCGGCTTTGGTACCGAACTTTCTGATGGGAATCGGAACAGGCGCCGCAATTCTGGTAAGGTGCCATGTTAGTATATTCATAAGCATTGCACCTAGATCCTCTCAGCACTTCATAGATATGGGTTGAGATGAATCTCTAGTCTGGTGTAGAGATATTTCCATTGCTTTCAATCACTCACTCAGATGCTCAATTTTCTTAGTATTTTTTTGGGTTTGACCCACGAGGATTTGAATCTTATAGATTAACATAATAGGGGATCTCCAATTGGGCTGCCCCATGGGCCTTCAATTTTGTCATTGAATTATGTATTTTTGCAGGCAATTTTTATGATGACTTCTGGATTTTTCCGTCAGTTAACGGAGCTTCCCAAGCCAATCTGGCGCTATCCTATTTCGTATATAAGTTATGGCGCATGGGCTTTGCAGGTATAGTGACTGCATTAGAAAAGTATCATCCTATATTAATGAAATCCTCAGCTAGTTCAGAATTTAAATTGAATTGTAACTAAATATTTTCAGTCTCGGTCTAATCTTTTGTGTTCAAAGCTAATATATATCCCTAATCTGTTGCAGGGATACTATAAAAATGACTTTATTGGCGTAGAGTTCGATTCTTTCACACCAGGAATGTACAAAATTAGTGGTGAATCTGTAATTGAAACCACTTTAGGGATAAGCCTGAATCGTTCCAAGTGGTGGGACCTGGGGATAGTTTACCTGAACATTGTCGCATATCGATCCCTGTTCTTTCTCATACTCAAGTTTAACGAAAGAATCACTCCTCTCACACGTGATTTCTACAACAAACGTTTTAGGAAGCGCCTTACTAAACAGCCTTCTTTCAGATCCCATAATCCTTCTCCAGCTTCCCAAGGTTTTTCTCCCATGCCGTTGCTTAGGACTTGATTTAATTTGCAGTTCCTGAATTCTTAATTATCATTCTCAGAGGCATGTGCTCTAGAGTGGAGGAGTCTGTGAATTTATTACAAATAATATAACTGTGTGTGAATATCTTTGTATGGGTTACTAGGGAACATGTCTCAATAAAACTTTCAGAGCTAAACAAAATGACACAATTGTCAATTTCTTGTGCATACTGCAATCGTTTTTGTGTGAAAAAAGAAAACTGTTGTTTAAATTTAACCAGATTTTAAATTGATTGCATCGGCTAGTCCGGCATAAATGAGGGTATCAAAGTAGTCTGGCATCTGTATCAGAGTTTGAAGATATATATATATATATATATATATATATATATATATATATTAAGTGTTTAAAGTTTTAATTTTATTGTTCAGTTTCAGTTGGAATATTGGAATTTGGCTTGTACAGACTTCGTTGGCGGTGGGGAGCCCCTTTAGATAAAATTGTAATTTATACATATCTTAAATTTTGTCAAACTATTTTGACTATATTTGAATTTTCAATCACAAAAACTCTTTTCCTTTGCAAAGGTAATTAATAATAATAACTAACAATAATGATTATAATAATAGCAGTATTTATTATTACTATTTGAGTTATGAGTGGTTATGAGATGAAGTGTTATCCTCTAATTTTTATTAGTGATATATGAAGCTCATAATGAGTATATCAACCTCAAAATTAAGGGAGTACTATCATGTTATCAATCATAAAGGGTATAGGAGAGTGCTTCCATCATGACCAAATGGTCCAGATTATTACTTTAAGTGTGACTTTGGTTCATAATGGCATCATTATTGTGCAACATCATTAATACTGGTGGTCAATGGGTTTTTATGATAAGATTAACATGCAACATATGGTAAGGGAACATAGGGAAGAATGAGTTGAGGTGTAGATTGAGGGCAGTCATACATGAATGAGCTTGTTTGGTATACATGTGATTGAATTCATGATATGACTAAAGAGAGGTGCCATCATGGGTGCAAAAGGTATATAGGTAGTACATCTTTAGAAGGTTGGGACAAAGGTCAAGTTGGTGGATTTCTATGCAACTCAGACATCAAGCCATGGAGGAAATCCAATCCTAAAGCATGGGCCAATGATGCTTCAAGTTCTTTCTCAAGATACTTCATAACGCCTCCTTTGTTATGTCGGCTAGTGGTTTTATGGTATCTTTAATTGGCTTATTTAAAAAAAATTGAGTATAGGGGTAGAACTATTGGAGAAACCTTCACTAGTTGGGTGCTTTCACTACTAATCCTTATTTCTATGTTTAATCTTCTTGTGGCGGCCCTGCCAAGCCACTGCAAATACTCTGTTTAGTCCCTTGCTTCTATAGCATACACTGGTGTGCATCTCAATTACTAGCTCCTACCATTCAATTACCCCAACCCATCCCGGTTTGTAAGCATGGTTGTGGAAAACTCGTAGACAAACCGAAAATCTAACAAAAAAATATTATTGTAGAAGAGTGAAATCAACAAGAAGAAATCCCACCTAAGCATCCCCCAATATATAATTAGAGCTAAAAAGATGTCATAAATCCAACAATGTACTTCCACTAGATATTTCTCTTGAGATTAATGAGGAAATAATAGATCAAGAGAATTTTGTGAAGAAAAAGAGGATTAGATCAAGAGAATTTTGTGAAGAAAAAGAGGATAAGAGTGTCCATGGAACAAGTCGAGGAAGAGTACAAGTGTTGGATCTCTGGTCCAAGGTTCTCAAGAATTGGAGATACAAAATTTTTAGGTTAATAAATCTCTATTGGCTTAATAAATCTTTTATTTCCCACTCAATTGGGGTTATCTAAAGTGTTTGGACAAAATGATTGTTATCTCCTCCACCTAGGTTCAATTCCCTGCTAGTGACATGATGATGAGAAATATTTTTGTAATGGTTGCATACTTATGAATATTTTTGTATTGACCCTCACTCTTACCCTTAGGCTAAGAGAGAGGATGATTTCCTTTGAAAAAAAGCTTTTATTTCTCAAGTGGTAGAGGAGAGAAGCCTCTAGGCTATTCACCACAACATGGGTCTCATGGATAGAAAAATTGAAGTAGTTTTCAAAGCAATATTTGATTTCAACATCATAGTTTTTGATCCCAAAGGAATCCTCAATGACAATGCAATAACTCTTGAGGGGACTCCTAGATCGATGAGTACCTACTCTCGTCCATTTCTAATTAAGGAGGGCCCCTTGCCAATAGAACAAGCACAAAATGAGATTTCACAAGCACCTAACTTAACAAGCTTTCTAGTTTGGTATGTCTATGTCTTCTATAACTTTTAGTTCTAGAATGTTACTTTGTTATCATGTTTTGTTGTTACATTCCATTATATCCTATGTGTTGTCTAGGCTAGTACATGAACAACATATGATAGCTATATGTGCTCTTAATTTGAAAAATCAAACATTGGAAATGGTTTTTGACTAATTGTGGCTTGGTTTCCTTAGTAGTAGACCACAGGTAGACATGACTATAATATTTTTTATATGATATTAATATAAGAACCTTCTAATTTAAAGAAAAAAGAAAAAAAACTAATTATAGAAGTTCATTTTAATTTAAGGTAGTTAATTTTAGCTTAGGGAGAATATTAATATTCTTTGTAAAAGAAATTAGAAAGGAGGATTGAGCATAGATTTAGACTGTGATTGACACCCAAAACACTCTATTTTTGAAAATACCGTAGTGACTAACCAAAATCTAGATTATTATTAAGGTACGAGAAAGGAGAAAGTGGAAAAGTGGAAGTCTATTGAGGGGGCGTTTAGGGCTTGACCTAGGGAGAGAAATACACTCAAACATCCTAGGTATGAAATCCTATCTCCACTATGCACAAGAAAAGGGTATGAAAGAGATTCAACAAGGGAAACCAAAGTACATAAAATAAGGGTTCTTAGAATAGAGCATATCCCCTCTAGTGATCCAAAATGGATCCTAACATAAGCAAATAGTTGTAAGACACAATGGCTACGAGTACAATTTAATAATTAATCAAGGTTAGATAAAAACATAAAAATGGCAATGCAAATTTTAGAGACTAAATAAAATAAAAGGGAGGAGCAAACGATAATTCAATTGAAAGGAAAAATAAAATAGGAGGGGAAATTGGGGAATAAGGAATAAAAGACAAAGATGCTTAGCCTTCCCATTAGCCTAGCTCTACCTATACCTTCTTGTAACTTGACTCTCAAAATGATTTTTGATTTTGTAGCTAGGAGAGAGGATGCACAAAGAATCATGAGTTGCATTGTAGCTAAAGATTTCTGAAATGAAAACATAGCAACCATTCAAAATTGGTTTTTCCATTTGGGCTTCCAAAAGTAAAATCTCTATGTCCATTATAAGATTAATTTTATTTATTGTGAGAATCACTCATATGTGTTGGATATGTTACTCTTACCATATTTAATTGTTTCTTGAGCTTATTTTTATTGTGAGAGTTTTTTCATTATCGTAGCTTTGTGGAATTACTTCATAGTTCCATTTCCATTAGCAATTAAAGAATTCCAAAATCTCTTGCCACCAAGATCTAATGCTACCATTAACTAACTATTACATTATTCTAGCTAGTTTCCTAATCTGTCAATTCTTGTGACCATTGAAGACATTTACCTAACAAATTGGTCTGTCTCCCATAACCATACATTGTCCATGGATATTCATTGAGCCCACATGTAGGTCATACGACTATACATGTGCTTGGGCTATTTCTCTCTCTTTATTGAGGACATTAGATCAGTGGTTGGGCATTGCCTCCAATTGTAGCTAGTTTCCTAATCTGTCAATTCTTGTGACCATTGAAGACATTTACCTAACAAATTGGTCTGTCTCCCATAACCATACATTGTCCATGGATATTCATTGAGCCCACATGTAGGTCATACGACTATACATGTGCTTGGGCTATTTCTCTCTCATCATTGAGGACATTAGATCAGTGGTTGGGCATTGCCTCCAATTGTGGGTTGAGGTTCATTCATGTCATATACAAATTGGACGAGAAATCACAATCATTTAATCGTTTCTTGGCAATTAATTTGGAATTGAGTGTTTTGTCTTACTCTCAATACTAATAGTAATAGTAATACTACTAATACTATTTCCTTTTTTATATGCAATAATACAACTAAAAACCCAAAAATCCTCATTGTTGGTGATTGTGGCCTATCTTGGGAATGTAATTAGATCAAATTGACATTGTTCAAGGTTCAGATCGTGGAGAAAATTAAAAAAATCAAATCTCAGTGAAATTAACAAACTAGCCTACGTTTTTGCTACTAAACTGGACATGTTGACTGTGCGTTGACTAGATATCTTGTGGTTGATTTTAGACGAGTGGATATGTATTCATCCATCTCGAGATGTCAATTTATAAAACCCATGTCTCAAACTTCACCCAAGTTGCCTGTATATATGAAAACAAATGATCATTTACGAGATTGATTACATTTTGTAAATTCGTTGTGACAATGTAATTATTTGATAAAGTTTTAAAAATTAAAAATGACCAATATAATACCTTAGGGAATGTATCTATTAGGCCAAATATGACCAAATGACATCAAAATCAACTTGAAATGGATTTCCTAAGTCCAAATGGGGTGATAAACCATAGCAAAATTATGTCATGACAGATTACTGACATTTCCCCAAATTTGAAGATGGAGCATGTCCTCAAGCTCAAAATTGTCTCTCAAAACTATGATTGTACTTGTCAAATAGTTTTTGTTTCCTGTAATAAAATATCCACACTGTCCCTAGATGGAAGTTGTGATGCTTGTCCTTCTCTTTTTGGTTTCTTGATAAGCATATTTACCTTGAGGTTCCTATTCTAAATTTTGAGAGCTTTCTTCTATTCATACAATGTATAAGATTGTTTTTTCTTGATGAAATAAGTCCAAGGTTTTCCTTCCAAATGTCATGTTTTAAACCGTTTTTCCCCTTCTTGAGGTAACCATGTACTTGACTGAGTATATACTCTGATATATGAATGGTTAATGTTGGACACCTAATCCGCTAAGGGTTAAGGTGTGGGAGTTGGACAATCAAAGGGAGTCCAAGAGACCTTAGAATATGGAATCCAAGAGTCACACCAATGTAATATAAATGTATATAATTATGAATAATATAGCATCTCATGGTTATCTTTATTTGGTTGTCCATACACTCTCATGCTTAACATGGAATCAGAGTGTGCGTATTGTGAAAATTTTTGAGTACAAAAATCCTACTACTAACTATTGATTTACTTATCCTACTTGATTTATTTACACAAGTTATTTAACTGAATATTTATAAAAACTTCGATGTAAACACAAATAGAAGCCTACATAAATACAGATCATTTACTGAACATCACACATATGACAAACGACACATATTTTTCGGATAAATGTCCCAGAAAAACCCAATGCGAGAAAGCCAGTGCAACAGATACAAGGTTTTATTATTATTAAGCAACAATTTTTGAGTACATCTAGGGTGCCATAAACTCGACTCTTCCAACAAAGAAATCCTCGGCTATAGAGAAAAATGTGAGATATACCTCACCCTCTCAAGTCCTGGCTAATCCGAATGAGCAACTAGTGAAACCCTAGCTGGCTCTATGCAACTACTGCGTCAGCGTGCGTAGCCTTGGCTGAGGGACTGTGTCACCCTAGCTCTGCATGAATCTAATTCTCTGGAGTTTAGTTTCAGCGTCGCTAGCTGAGAAACCCCAACTTCCGGTGAATTTCAGACTTCTGCTTGGAGACACTGTGTTGCTCCTGCGTGGGCCTACGTCACACTCTTGAGGAACTACATCACACCCCTTGATGGCTACTCTGCCTCCATTGCATCTCTGCTGCCTTGCTCTTTGTTGTACTCTTGGCCCTCTTGTAGAAATTTCTATTTTCTCACCTCAATTTTCAGTTTCACCTTATTTCTCCAAATAGTTAAATGCCCTTTACCATAGCCTTACATTCAACAAGCTGGAAAATAAATATTTTCTGAAAACACAAATTTTGGAAAATTTTCACAGTGCTGGAAATTGCAGAAATAAAAATCAGCAGACTAAAACAGCCACACAAAACATTTTAACACAGTGATTTTTGATCAACATGACCCTGGAAAACCCCCTACAACTCTTGGGGAAAACCAGTTCAAAAGCTTCTATTTATTTTCTGAATATTGCTTTTACAATGATGCAGAAATTTACACAGCAAAAAAATTACAACTTCTTCGAAACAGAACTTATCTTGAAAACCGTGTCAAACTCCACTTCAGTTTATGTGCCCACAAAATAGAAAAATTACAGCCTTCAAAACTATACAAACAACCTCGAAAACAGTGTCGAAATGGCTGTACGGCCTTCCTTGAAATCTGCAGTTTTTGCTCCTCGAAATTTGTGCCCACTTGCCTTGAACTTCGTGCTCTGCCCTGTTGTACGGATTTGCTGAAAGTAAGTGCTCCTGCCCTCCTTCTTCTCACTGCTTGGAAAATTCTCTTCAGCTTTCTCCTTCTCCTTCTCTCAATCTGCGCATGAAAGAATTAATGAATGAATGACATTTTCTCTCATTTTCCTCCTTTAATAGAACTCTAGGTGACTTTTGGGTTATCCCCAAAGCCAATGGCTGAAATAGCTTTAGATTTAGGGCTGAGATTAAATGCTCTTTTAAATTTCACTTTCTATTTTTTAATTCACTCCACTTTAATAAAGACCCACTTAGTCATTTATTTCCAAAGTCACTTTTCCTTTTTAATTTTACATTGACTTTATTAAAGTCAATTTAAAATTATACTTTAGTAACTTTTTCACTTAAAGTCACTTTTAAATTAGATTTTACTTTATAACTTTATAAAGCCACTCTAGGAGAAAAATTAAATTCTTTTGGACACTATTCCTAGGCTAAAGATCAAAGTCTTAGGGAACCACCTGTCCTTCAGTAACCAAATTTCAACACTCCCTCTTACTGAGGAAGGTGTTCCTCACCACACCCATCTTATCTTTGAAGTAGACATGCTTGCCCCATGGTAAGGCTTTGGTAAGAATATCTGCACCTGCTCATCAGTGGGAATATATTCGAGCTTCACGGCTCCCTTCTGCACAGTCTCTGATGAAGTGATATCTGATGCCGATATGCTTTGACCGATCATGAAATACTAGATTCTCCATGAGTTTAATGCAACTCTGATTATCACAGTGAATCACTGAAGGTTTCAACCGCTGACCAAATAAGCCAAACAACATCTTGAAAAGCCAGATGGTCTCACAACTAGCTAGACTGACCACCATATATTCTGCTTTCACTGAACTCAATGCTACTGACTACTGCTTCTGGCTGAACCACGACACTACTGTCGAACCCAACCCAAAACAACACCCTGAAGTGCTCTTCCTACCAGAAGCACAACCTGCCCAATCAGAATCAGTGTAACCTGCCAATCTCACTCCATCCCCCTGCCTATAATCCAGACCATACTCCACTGTCCCTTGCAAGAATTGCAAAATGTGTTTTGCAGCAATCTAGTGAACCTTCCTAGGCTCACACATAAACTGACTCATCGTGTTGACTTCAAAACATATATCTGGTCTAGTGTTGACCAAATACATTAAGGAATCAATTAGTTGTCTGTACAATGTGGGATCCACCAACTCGAAATACGAAGCATGAAGCTTCTTGCAGTTGGTGATCATCGGTGTCGACATGGGTCTATAATCCTCCATGTGGAATCTGCCAAGGATGTCCACAATATACTTCCCCTGCCCTAGGAAGAAATGCCCCTCCTCCTGCCACACCTCCAAACCCAAAAAGTAACGCATCAAGCCGATGTCCTTCATTTCAAACTCCGACGCAAGATCTCTCTTGCAGTGCTCTATGAGTCTTTCTGCACCCGTAATGACCAAGTCATCCACATACAACACCAAAATGAGAGGCTCCTCACCTATCACAATGAAGTATAAGTTCGGATCTACCTCACTCTTTGTGAAACCCATCTCCTGCAAGTATGTATCTATCCTGGAGTACCAAGCTCTGGGAGTTTGCTTCAGGCCATAAAGGGCCTTCTTCAGTATGCACACATGGGACTCCTTCCCATGCACCTCAAAGCCCTGTGGCTGCTCAATGTACACCTCTTCCTGTATGACCTCTCTCCAGATCTGCTGGCTAGCTGCCTCCTCATAGTTAGAGGGCTCAGAGTCAATGATGTTGGCAACCATTGCCATATAGCTACAAAACCTCTCAGGTGGTCTGCTCTCTCTGACTGGCCTCTTAGGTGCAGCAACAGATGTGGCCTCTCTCAAGGTATCTTGAAGCCACTTGGGCTTCCTCTTCCCTGAGCACACCTCTCCCACTGGAGAATGAAACTCCTCCTCCTCATCAGAAGTCTGAACTCGTGACTGTCTGTTTGTTGTCCTCCTCCCTGAACCTGAACCTGTAGACGCTGAAGTACTATGTGCACTGTCCATCAGTGGAGTCCCTAGTGGACTGCTCTGCGGACTGCTCTGCATGCTGCCCGAAGCACCACCCCTCTGAATATGTGAGCCACTGCTCACTGATGAACCAGACATCGTCATAGATGTACCTCTGGATCCTCTTGATCCTTGCCCACTGGATCTCTGTGACTGACTCAACTGCTGCTGAGGGTCTGGCTGATCCAAATACTCTAACTCCCGTGACCTCCTGAAAGCCCGGTCCTCCTCGAATCTCACATCCCGCCTGATAACAACTTTACTCGGAGCAGGAATATAGACTCGAAAGGATTTTGAGGTTTCACTATCGCACACAAAGATACCCTTCTCTACAGTGGGCTCTAGCTTGGTCCTCTTCTCCTTGGGTAGTAGGAGTATGCAATACACCCAAAGATACGAAAGTGACCAACATCAGGCTTCTTCCCAGAAAAAGCCTCCTTTGGAGTCACATGCCCCAAGGCACGATGCAGACCCCTGTTCTGCAAGTATACATCAGTATTGCAGGCCTCTGCTCACAAAAACAAAGGTAACTCCTGATCATGTAACATGGCTTTGGCAGCTCCAATGATGGATTTGTTCTTCCTCTCCGCAACCCCGTTCTGCTGGGGGTTGTAAGGAACTGTGAACTCCCTCCTAATGCCTGCGTCCGCACAATACTCAACAAACTCTCCAAGGTTGTACTCACCTCCATTGTCCGACCTCAGGGACTTGATTTTCCGACCTGTCTGTGTCTCCACAAGAGCTCTAAACTCTTGAAACCACTTGAAGACCTCACTCTTGGTCTTCAAGAAATAAATCCAGGTCCCTCTGGAGTGATCATCAATGAATAACACATAATACTCATATCCACTCAAGGAAACATGAGACATCCGACCGCTCACATCAGAATGAATCAAATCAAGTATCTCAGTCGCTCTGCTGTCACTGCTGGGAAAAGGGGATTTGGAAAACTTACTCATCGCACATCCTCTGCATGTATCAATGTGATCAGTACTAAAATCTGGCACACATGTAGTGATCTCCCGCAATGTCCTCAAGGCTCTATGATACATGTGCCCCATCCTGCGGTGCCAAATCTCACACAGCTCATAACTGCTAGGTCTGTTGTCAATGCTACTGCTCAATGCCATAAGGGGTTGAAATGCAAACTTGTACACTTTTGCATGGCGTACACCTATCACTCTAGCTAACTCAGCTAGAGTACACCTGGGATATATCAGCACCTGTCCTCATCTCATACCCTCTGTCCTCCAATGCTGAGACGGATATGAGGTTCTTCCTCATCCCTGGCACATATAAAACATCTAACACCTTCAAGGGAGGTTTGGGTTCCCTATCAAATGTCAGTGTCCCCACACCGACTGCTCTAACAACACTGTCATCACCGAGTACTAACTCTATATCAGTGCCACTCTCTTAACGCTTTGAGAAGTACTCATGGACTCTTGTCATATGACGTGAAGCCCCATTGTCCACATACCAGATACCCGAAGATGCTTCGCTAGTCGAGGGAAATTCATGCTCCCTTTAAACCTCCATGGCAGGTGATCCTGCACTAGTGGACTCACAAGCACTGAACCCAAACTCTCAGTCAAATCTATCTGAAAAGTCCTCAATCTCTGCTGATGCTGCCATGGTCTGGTTCTTCCCCTTCTTTTTCTTCTCTGGACACACAACTACATAGTGTCCCATCTTCTGACAACTCCAACACTTCACTTTGGAGTAGTCCTTCTGTGTGTTCTCCTGTTTACCTTTACCTTTGCCTTTGCCCCCACCACCACTTGTGGAAGCATGTTTCTTGCCTTTGCCTCTCTTGCCTCCGGCCAACAATGCTACATCCTCATCTTGCTCAACTGGCTTGGCTGCGCCAAGCTGACTCTTCCCGATCTCGGTGTGAATGTAATCATCCCAAAACCTCTCCCATGTGGGAAGGGTCTCACATGCACAAACCCCATCAACAAAATTCAGCCATGAAGTAGGAAGACCATTCACTGCAATCTGCACCAACTCAGTGTTTGGAATGACCTCTCCAACTGCTGCCAATCCATCTCTCACATTAGTTATATTTGTGAGATAACCAGTTGCACTATCATTTTTCCCCATCTAAATGGTCTTCAGCTTCTCTCTTAAGACCATCTTTCTGTTCTCATTGGTACCTTGGTAGAGATTGGTCAAGGCAGACCACATCTCATGAGCATGTCTCTTTCCTCTCACATGAGGAATCACATGGTCTTTAACACCATCCAGAATCAGACTTTTTCCCTTGTTATTCTTTTTATTAAACGCTGCCAACTGAATAGTATCAATTGGCACATTAACACGCTGTTGTTGGGTATGAACCATGATATCTCAGACTTCTCCCTCCTCAAAGATGCTCTGCATTCTTTCTCTCCAAACGCTGTAATTACTATACCCATACAACCTATCTTTCAGCCTCAATCTCAATGAAATCCTTGTTGTCCTAAAAACTGAAAATAACACTGCTGTAATAAAGATAAAATTTCTGTGTGTGAAAAATCAGCTTGCTGGAATTTTCTGAGTGAAAAATCAGCAACCTGTAAATTTTCTCTTTGCTGTCTCAAACTGCACTTTCAGCACCCAAGCTTTGATACCATGTAGAAATTTCTATTTTCCCACCCCGATTTTCAGTTTCACCTTATTTCTCCAAATAGCTAAATGCCCTTTTCCATAGCCTTACATTCAACAAGCTGGAAAATAAATATTTTCTGAAAACACAAATTCTGGAAAATTTTCACAGCGTTGGAAATTGCAGAAATAAAAATCAGCAGACTAAAACAAACACACAAAACATTTTAACACAATGATTTTTGGTCAACATGACCCTGGAAAAACCCCCTACAACTCTTGGGGAAAACCAGTTCGAAAGTTTTTCTTTATTTTCTGAATATTGCTTTTACAGTGATGCAGAAATTTACACAGCAAAAAAATTACAGCAACTCCGAAACATAACTTATCTTGAAAATCGTGCCAAACTCCACCTCGATTTCTGTGCCCACAAAACAGAAAAATTACAACAAAAATTACAGCCTTCAAAACTGTACGAACAACCTTGAAAATAGTGCCAGAATCGTTGTACGGTCTCCCTCGAAATCTGCAGTTTCTTTCCTCGAAATTCATGCCCACTTGCTTCGAACTTCGTGCTCTGCCCTGCTGTACGGATATGCTGAAAGTTAGTGCTGCTGCCCTCCTTCTTCTCACTGCTTAGAAAATTCTTTTCAGCGTTCTCCTTCTCTTTCTCTCAATCTGCTCATGAAAGAATTAATGAATGAATGACCTTTTTTCTCATTTTCCTCCTTTAATAGAACTCTAAGTGACTTTTGGGTTATCCTCAAATCCAATGGCTGAAATAGCTTTAGATCTAGGGCTAAGATTAAATGCTCTTCTAAATCTCACTTTCTATTTTTTAATTCACCCCACTTTAATAAAGACCCACTTATTATATTAAAGTGGCTTTGGAAATAAATGACTGTTAAGTCCCTATATTAAAGTCTTGTTTGAAGAATCAAGTTGAATTGATTCCAAGGGCATATTGTAGAATATATATCAGTGTTGGATTCTAAAATGGCCCCTAAAAAGAATTCAACCCCCATTAAGCTTTTATAAAGCTCTACTATGACTTATGAAGACGAAGAATGACAACATGCCATATCAAAATTACAAGAGCAAGTGCAACAAATTTCGCTCTCGCAAAAAGCAACAAAAAATGACATGGAAGTTTTGAAGGCGTGGAAACTAAGATGGATGGTTTGAAGAAAGGTGTGGATGGTTTGAAGAATGGCATGGAATTTAAGATAGATGGCATGGAAGCTGGCATGGAATCTAATATGGATGACATGGAAGCTAAGATCGATGAGAAAATGGAAAACATGAAGAATGATCTAAAAGCAGGCATGGAAGGTTTGACAAAGTTGATACAAGAAATGTTTCCTAATGGTGAAAATATAGTAGAGAAAACTCATGATGAGAACAAAATAAATGTTAATGGTGATTTCATAAAATCTAATGTTGGTGGGAAGAACCACCATATTCCAAAAATGGATATGAGGAAGTTTGATGGAAAGGATCCTGTAACATGGATACTACAGATGGAGCAATATTTTGATCACCATAATGTGCAAAACACACAAAATGTACGCATTGCAACTTTACATTTAGAACAAAATATATTTGTATGGTATTGATGGCTTTTCTTCCATAAAAAAAATTGTCACTTGGTCAATTTTTACAGAGGAAATGACAGCACATTATGAAGATACAAAGAGCAACACCTTCTTTAGCCAATTGATAAATCTCAAACAAAAGAGTTTAATGGGGGAGCACATTGAGGACTTCCAAAAATTAAATATAAGGGTAATTGATATTCCAGAGGAACACATGATTGATCTCTTCATAGGTACTTTAAAGGATAACATCCAACATGAAGTTCGCGTTTTGGAACCTGATTCATTGGAGAAGGCATTCAGGTTGGCAAGAAAAATTGAATGTAAAATTATGGCGACAAAGAAGCCTACCACTCACTTCTATAAAGAGGGAAGTGTTGCTACTCCTAGATTTCCACAACCTACAAGGTTGACACCACAACAATTGGAAGAAAAAAGAGCAAAAAGGCTTTGCTACAGTTGTGATAGCAAATACACTAAAGGTCATAAGTGTGCTGAGAAGAAATTATTTTACATAGATTGTGAAGAGGAAGAAGAAAATGAACAAGAAGAGGATATACACCAGGAACCAACCCAAGAAGAGGAAGAAATGAGTCCAACCATATTGTGTAATGCATTGGCAGGAATTACCACTCCTCAAACTCTCAAGATAGGAGGACATATCAAGAAGAAAAAGGTAATAGTGTTGATTTATTCAAGTAGTACCCATAATTTTATTCATTGTAAGGTAACCAAGGAATCAAATTGTTTCATATACCCAGCACCAGAATGTCAAGTGATGGTTGCAAATGGAGGAACTATAAATTGCCCTGGAAAATTCCATAATATCAAGCTAGCCATGGGGGAATATGTATTGAATAGTCCAATGCTTTCCATTCCTATGGGAGGTTCTGATGTTATACTAGGAGTACAATGGTTACAATCTTTGGGGACGGTAGCTTTTAATTTTCAAGAACTTTTCTTGAAATTTTTTTCAGAAGGAAAGGAAGTCGAAAAAGATAATAAGCTCTAATGTCATGACAAAGCTTCTAAAGAAAGAACAACGAGGCATAATTGCACAATTATGCTCACTAGAAGTTCTAACATCAAAATCATCTATTTCTGCAAATCTCCAAAAAGTCTTGGACAATCATTCCAAGGTTTTTGAAACTCCAAAAGGACTCCCACCTATTCGTGATCATGATCATGCTATTCATTTGATTCCAGGAAGTGTTCCTCCAAACATCAGGCCTTATAGATATCCTTATGTCCAAAAGAGCGAAATTGAACATATGATTGCAGAAATGTTAGAGGCGGGTACAATTCAACCTAGTCAAAGTTCTTTCTCTGCTCCCGTAGTATTGGTACACAAGAAAGATGGATCATGGCTCATGTGTCCGGATTATATTGAGTTAAATAAGCTCACCATTACAGATAAATTTCCCATTCCTGTGATTGATGAATTATTGGATGAATTACATGAAGCAATTTAATTTACCAAATTGGATCTTCGTTTAGGGTATCATCAAATTAGAATGAAGATTGAAAATATTTCGAAAACAACATTTCGAACTCACGAGGGTCATCATGAATTTTTGGTCATGCCTTTTGGCTTTACCTATGCACCTTCTACATTTCAAGGGTTGATGAATTCCATTTTCAAACCCTTACTTAGAAAATTTGTGCTAATATTTTTTGATGATATACTAATTTACAGCAGGTCTTGGAAGGATCATGTTCAACATGTTGACAGGGTGCTCAAGCTATTGCAGGAGAAACAATTATATGCAAAAACATCCAAATGTTTCTTTGGAGTACAAGAGGTGGAATATCTGGGTCATATTTTATCTCACGAGGGTGTTAAGGTAGACCCTAACAAAATTAAATCCATTAAAGAATAGAAAGTCCCCACAACCATAAAGCAGTTACGAGGATTTCTCAGGTTAACACGGTATTATCGAAAGTTTGTTAAGGATTATGGGAGAATAGCAGCACCTCTAACAACATTATTGAAGAAAGATGCATTTTCATGGACTCCTGAAGCAACTAAGGCCTTTGAACATCTTAAAGAGGAAATGTGGCTAGCACCAGTCTTAGCTACACCAGACTTCACAAAAACCTTTATTGGAATGTGATGCCTCAGGAAATTGAATTGGTGCTGTTTTAATGTAAGAATGACGACCCATTGCTTTTGAAAGTCGTCCAATAAAAGGAAAGTATTTACAGAAACCTATTTATGAGAAGGAAATGTTAGTAATATTGCATGCACTAGAGAAATGGAGAACTTACCTAATGGAAAGACACTTCAAGGTAAAAAATGATCATGATAGTCTTAAACACTTTTTGGAACAAAGACTATCTTCAGAAGAGCAGCAAAAATGGGTCACAAAGATGTTGGGTTATAACTTTGAAATAATATACAAAAAAGGGAAGCTAAATGTTGTTGTAGATGCACTCTCAAGAAAGAATGAAGAGGTGGAAGCATTGCTTTGTGCCATTTCTATTATCCAACCAGATTGGATAACCGAAGCAAGAGATGAATGGAAGAAGGACGAAGAAGTGTGGACACTCATTCAAAAGTTGTAGCCAGATCTTAGTACATCTGATACATTTAGTTGGAAAAATGATTCCTTATGGTACAAAGATTGCTTATATATTTGTAAAAATTCCCAACTAAAACAAAAGATTCTTTTGGAATTGCACACTTCTCCTTTAGGAGGACATTCAGGATTTTTAAAAACTTACCATAGGGTGAAGAAAGAATTTTTTGGGATGGCCTTAAATTTGATATTCAAAAGTTTGTGGCCGAATGTTTGGTTTTCCAGCAGAATAAAGTTGAGACAATTAAGACCCCGTATCTTCTACAACCTTTATCCATTCCAAGTCAATGTTGGGAGGAGATTTCAATGGATTTTATCACAGGTTTACGTAAGTCCGAAGGAAAAAGTGTCATCATGGTTGTAATTGATAGAATTACCAAGTATGCACACTTTTGTGCATTATCTCATCCATTTAAAGCAAGTACAGTTGCTACTATATTTATGGACACAATTCAAAAGCTACATAGAAACCCAAGGGTTATTGTGAGTGACAGAGATCCCATTTTTACTGGAAATTTTTGGACGGAGTTATTTTCTTGTTTGGGTACTCAATTACCTCATAGCTCATTTTATCATCCTCAATCCGATGGTCAAACCGAGATAGTAAATAAATTTTTGGAAGGATATCTTCGTTGTTTTGTATCTGATAAACAAACACAATGGTTCAAGTGGTTACCTCTAGCTATATGGTGGTATAACACTTCCTTCCATACTGCAGCAAAAATTACCCCATTTATGGCACTTTATGGATATCATCCACCATCCATCACATCATATTTAAGAGAAAATTCGAAGATTCAAGCAGTGGAAGATCACATCGAGCATCAACAAGAAGTTCTCCAACTCTTAAAGGACAACCTGAATTTGGCACAAAATCGAATGAAACAACAGGCAGATCAACATCGCAGCGAGAGAAGTTTTGATGTAGGAGACTGGATATTTTTACGGCTACAACCATACAAACAAATGTCCCTCAAGTAAGCTAAGAAGAATAATAAATTATCGCCAAAGTACTATGGTCCTTACAAGGTGTTGCAAATGATTGGTATTATGGCATACAAATTGGAGCTTCCTGCTTCTTCACGAGTGCATCCAATTTTCCATGTTTCATGCTTAAAAAAGGTTATAGGTGAAAATATTCCAGTTCAAACAATATTTCCATAACTTGATGAGGAAGGAAAAATCATATTGGAACCTGAAGCGGTCACGGAAACAAGAATTCGACAGCTACATAATCGATCAATTTCAGAGTATCTCATCATGTGGAAGAACTTACCCATTGAAGATTCTACATGGAAGGATGAGAATTTTATACAGAAGCACCCAGAGCTACTCAAGCGTTGAGGATGTTGGGGTTCCCATGTGTTGGCTAGATTGGCAAGACCAAAATATGAGACAACATCAGAACCACTTTGGGGCCCTAGGATCTATCCCTCCTGGACCCGGAGAGGGATCTCTCCATAAATACAAAGAATGATATATCTTTGAAAGCTCAAAATGAGATATTAGGCTAGGTATGAAGCACAAGGGGGTTTAAAATGATTTGGTTGGTTGGTTGCTGGGTTGGTCATGAGATCATACACTGAGAAGGTAATGGAAGGAAAGGAGCAAAGCAGTAGGATGTTTCAGCAAAGAGGATAGGTCAAGAAAGTGCCATCCATTGGGCTATGGAGTCATGAAAGGTAATTACATGCAACAACTAGCCAAAGCTTTCAAAGGGCAAGTCATCTACACTAAAGGATCGTTTTAGATAGATGGTGGGGTGGAACATTAAGGATTGAAAGTGAAAGAAAGAAAGCAACCCAATTTTTGTCTATAGATCAGGTCAGAGGTCATTTAACTCCATACCTGCTTGGACATACTCATAGGCAACTCTCAAAGGAGGGACAAAGGGGCAACTTATAGATCGGACCAGAGGTCATTTAACTCGAGGTCAGCTTTAGCATGCTCCAAGGGAAAAACAGAGATAAGTTAGTCAGAGCCAGGGTCTATAGATCAGAGGAGGACTTTGAACCTTCAATTCTTTGACACCGGCAAGAGATCTTAGAAAGGCCAGCTGGTCGCACAAGGATCCTAGTGGACAGGGCTAACTCTAATCCTCAGTGTTCCCAAATCTTGCAGCTTAAACCCAACAAGAACATCTAAAGAGAGATTTCATTTAATTCATACATCAACTAGCAGGCAATGACATCCACTACACTGGTTAAATTAACTGAAATAAACCCTTAGATAACACATTTAGCAGAAAACATTAAAGGCAAGGAGAGCAGAAACAGAGGGTACCTAACAAGGGTAAATCCTATGCCAATATTCTGATGCGAGCCCAGAAGAAAATGAAACAGTATGAAAATGTAATAAACAGTGTTAGAAAAACATCACCAATAGTAATAGAACGGGAGGAAATGTGCTTGATTAATTGATGCAAAACCAGTCACATACACTGAGCTCAATGGATATTACAATCCAAACTTCTCCTCCCAGCCTACTACAATACAAACTATTCTGCTGCTCCCTCCCAAAACTGTTCTAACAGTCAAAACTGAATCCCTCTAACTACAACGGCAGCAGCCGAACAACAACAACAACCAACAACCTTTACAATATGTTCTCGAGGATTCTTATAGGAGAAAAGAATAACATGATTAGATGTAAACTTAAATGCAGCATTAAAACTCTGAAGCAGCAAGGAGGGCTGATGCTTCATTTAGTTTAAATTCTGGGCATTTATCTCTGGTACTCGTTGTATGATGGAGTGGTCTTCGTCAGATTTCCATCTACTCCAGGTATGTCTCTGGTGTACTGAACAAAATGCAGAACGATGATGCTAGGGTCTGCCATACTGTATAACTAATGCACTGGTAGCATAGGATTGTTGTCAGGGCTGAAAAATCACCCTAGAACACGGCATAGAATAAAAGCAATATGGATACTGTGTCCTTTTATGGAAGAACGTTCTGCTGATGTGAAACCCTGATAGTATTATTTTCTGTGCATGGGACCTTCTGATTGATCCTCGGTGTCTTCGATCTGGTACCTTGCCTTTGAATAATTGGATTAAGGCTTATAATTTGCAATTACAGGTCTTAAACGCTCTATTTTTCCACTGATACTCTTTGCTGCTTTCTCGATTTCCTCTGACTACGAAATCTGTGCTTTAATGGCACCGGAGAGGTTTTGCAGAGCTTTAATTCTGTCCTTCGATGAAATTTATGTCGCAGACACCTTTCTGGACATTTCCATGTAATATCAGGCTCTAAATTTAGCTTCTTCTGCACACTGTACCACCACAATAGTGAATATGAATCATGGCGGTTTTTCGCCGCCTGTAATCCTGCAAAACACGAAAACCTGTTAAGAAAAACACGTATGGAGGTGGTGGATGCAACGGGGATGAAGAGAATGGCCATGCAGCTGGTGAAATGGTGGAATAGTGCGGGATTACGGTGGAAAATGCAGTGGGATGCTTGCAAAATGGTGGCGCAGTGGGAAAATGCAGTTGGAGGGTGGCGAGAACGGAAATTCTAATGTAAAACATTAAAATTTAACCTTTGAACACATATATGTACATGGACGGGCAAGAAATACGATGAAACACATGGAATAAGTGACGTGGCGGGAGTGGTCAATGGCGGGACATGCAATCAAATCTAGACCATCCGATCTCGGGAGGAGATCGATGGCTGAAAATGCATCGGAGGGCGATAGATGGTGGGCCAGGAGTACGGATACCTTGGGTTATCCCCCGTGCAACTTCGGGGCGCGATGACCGTTGGATGGACAATCGCAGATCGGACGGTGTATATGCATAACGCACCATGTCAAATACCGAACGATAACGCGTGATGGGGGGGCGGTTTTGGAATAGTGACGGAGCCACGTGTCAGGCGATGAATGGAATCGCTCCGAAATGAAAAATACCGCCCACCTATCAAAGGCAGTGCGATAGATACCGCCGGTTTTAGAACAATGCGCGGGGACCACCAGGGCGGGTAAAATACGGACCATTGATCTGGCGGTTTAACGGACAGCTGTGATGCGATCTGAGCGGTGAACGGGGTGAACGGTGGACGCTGTAGGGAATGTGACTACCGTCCGATCTATACAGATCGACGGTTTAAAATGCTTCCGATGTATATTTGCGATAGGTGCCTTCCACCTTGGTGCCTGGTCTTGGTGCCGGGTCATGTGGGGGATATGGCTTAGGGGGGCTGGCCGAAAGGGGCTAAACCCATATATGTACAAATGTGGGTTTGGCTCATTTTTAATGCATTTTCAGGCCAACAAAGGGTACCGATAGGGGAAATAAAACCACACTAGGGGTGTGTGTATGGTTTTGAGGGGATTTTGAGAAGGTTTAGAAGGACTAGGGGAGGGAATTTGGTGGTAAAAAGGGGAACTTTGAAAAAGGGAAAATGGGATGAAATGGACAATTCTGCAGGGGTACCAGGGGCAAATGAAGGCCTTTAGGAGCACAATTTTTTGCAATCATAGAGGCTTTATAATGAGAATCAGCAAAGAGGATTTATCAAAGGACAAAGGAACAAGGAGACTTCAAGGATGATGTGTTTTCAGAGGAAATGCATTCCTTGAAAGCTCAAAAACATTTTAGCCCCCTGTTTTCTTGTCAAAAATTTATAGGGGGCTAACAGTGGCTCCACATGGGGATGGCTTCTTCTTGAAGGAGTCAAGAATTCAGAAAATAAATCTTTGGTGTAGGACAGATGCCTGGTACTTGACTCATTCTTTTCTTCTCTGAATTTCAGCTGCCACAAACATGATAGATCAACAAAACCATTCCCAAACAATCTACGTACCCATCCTACAATCCTAGCATTTTTTCTTCTGGGGCATTTCGACCTGTAGACCCTTTACATCATTTTTATTTTTTACAAACAAGAAAATAAACCTATTCTATTTCTACCCTTATTACTCCATGAGACCAGATTAAACTGTTGGTCTCATAGTTTCTCTACCTAATCTAATATCTGCTAGGATTAAACTGTCCAACAGATTTCTTCTCTACATTCTACAACAGAAATTGAAAACAGACAAGCCAGGATTAGACTGTCTGATTTGCTGGAATTTGTAGAAATTAAAACAACTAACTACATGCTCACAGGCTGAGCTTTTTTCAGGCTTCCTACCTACCCTACTCTAACTTGGAAATCTCTGACGTTCTAGGTGATACAATAATACCAATGCAGCCAGTCAAGCAGTAGCAAAAAATGATATGAGCATTGACTTCCTGCCAGAGATAACCACAGGGTGCTCTACATGTAGTTCTTCAAAACTGAGGTCACCATCAGTAGTGACCACTCCTGATGAATCTGGCCTGTGTTAAAGATCAATGCTGGAGTATTTGAGCAAATTAGGGCCTCCATATATTCTTCCACAGGATCAATGAACACATGGTGTACAAGTTCTTCTTTTAGGCCCTCCATGATTGGTAGGCTGTCTTTATCCTGGGCAGCTTTGATTACTGCATCTTCCACTGCATCTTCAAAGTGGCTATTGAAAGCCTGATCACCTTCTTCTTGTACTTCAACAGGCAGTGGAATCTCTTCCCTCTTAGGGGGAGGGAGACTTTCCAAAAATGCTCTGGGGTCTCTGAACTGGTATGATTTCTCTTGTGAGTTCAGAAGTTCAATCTTAGCTTCATACCTTTCCACCACTATTTCTAAGAAGATTTTCCCGAGCATGGGTCCGAATTTTGAGCTGAGAGAAATAACCCCTGGAAGGTCCTCCACCTTATATTCTGCCAAGTCACTAGAAATTGTATCACGACACAATACTATGAAATCTGGAAACATTTTTGCAAACCGTTCAGGGTCTTCCATTAGTGAAGTGACTTGGTCTTTGCCATGGATGATGTTGTACTGTGACATGGTCTCCCAGTGGAGTCTTGTGAACACACAGATAATCAGCGACCTACTGATCACCAGTGGAGTCCTTTAATCATTTAGGAATTGTGGAGTCGCCAGGTGGATGATTTACAATTTTACTGTCCACCACAGTGATTTACCAAATCAAGCTTTTGGTCTTATTCCCCAGCGGAGTCGCCATTATGTTGGGGTTCCCATGTTTTGGCCAGATTGGCAAGACCAAAAGATGAGACAACATCAGAACCACTTTCGGGCCCTAGGATCTAGCCCTTTTGGACCCAGAGAGGGATCTCTCCATAAATACAAAGAATGATATATCTTTGAAAGCTCAAAATGAGATATTAGGCTAGGTATGAAGCACAAGGGGGTTTAAAATGATTTGGTTGGCTGGTTGCTCGGTTGGTCATGAGATCATAGACTCATAAGGTAATGGAAAGAAAGGAGAAAAGTAGTAGGATGTTTCAGCAAAGAGGATAGGTCAAGAAAGTGCCATCCATTGGGCTATGGAGTCATGAAAGGTAATTACATGCAACAACTAGCCAAAGCTTTCAGAGGGCAAGTCATCTACACTAAAGGATATTTTTAGATAGATGGTGGGGTGGAACATTAAGGATTGAAAGTGAAAGAAAGAAAGCAACCCAATTTCTATCTATAGATCAGGTCAGAGGTCATTTAACTCTAGACCTGCTTGGACATACTCATAGGCAACTCTCAAAGGAGGGAAAAATGGGCAGCTTATAGATTGGACCAGAGGTCATTTAACTCCAGGTCAGCTTTAGCATGCTCCAAGGGAAAAACAGAGATAATTTAGTCAGAGCCAGGGTTTATAGATCAGAGAAGGACTTTGAACCTTCAATGCTTTGACACCAGCAAGAGATCTTAGAAAGGCCAGCTGGTCGCACAAGGTTCCTAGTGGACAGGGCTAACTCTAATCCTCAGTGTTCCCAAATCTTGCAGCTTAAACCCAACAAGAACATCTAAAGAGAGATTTCATTTAATTCATACATCAGCTAGCAAGCAATGACATCCACTACACTGGTTAAATTAACTGAAATCAACCCTTAGATAACACATTTAGCAGAAAACATTAAAGGCAAGGAGAGCAGAAACATAGGGTACCTAACACGGGTAAATCCTATGCCAATATTCTGATGCGAGCCCAGAAGAAAATGAAATAGTATGAAAATGTAATAAACAGTGTTAGAAAAACATCACCAATAGTAATAGACCAGGATCCAAGGAAATATGCTTGATTAATTAATGCAAAACCAGTCACATACACTGAGCTCAATGGCTGTTACAATCCAAACTTCTCCTCCCAGCCTACTACAATAAAAACTACTCTGTTGCTCCCTCCCAAAACTATTCTAACAGTCAAAACTGAATCCCTCTAACTACAACGGCAGCAGCCGAACAACAACAACAACCAACAACCTTTACAATATGTTCTCGAGGATTCTTATAGGAGAAAAGAATAACATGATTAGATGTAAACTTAAATGCAGCATTAAAACTCTGAAGCAGCAAGGAGGGCTGATGCTTCATTTAGTTTAAATTCTGGGCATTTATCTCTGGTACTCGTTGTATGATGGAGTGGTCTTCGTCAGATTTCCATCTACTCCAGGTATGTCTCTGGTGTACTGAACAAAATGCAGAACGATGATGCTAGGGTCTGCCATACTGTATAACTAATGCACTGGTAGCATAGGATTGTTGTCAGGGCTGAAAAATCTCCCTAGAACACGACATAGAATAAAAGCAATATGGATACTGTGTCCTTTTATGGAAGAACGTTCTGCTGATGTGAAACCCTGATAGTATTAGTTTCTGTGCATGGGACCTTCTGATTGATCCTCGGGGTCTTCGATCTGGTACCTTGCCTTTGAATAATTGGATTAAGGCTTATAATTTGCAATTACAGGTCTTAAACGCTCTATTTTTCCACTGATACTCTTTGCTGATTTCTCGATTTCCTCTGACTGCGAAATCTGTGCTTTAATGGCGTCGGAGAGGTTTTGCAGAGCTTTAATTCTGTCCTTCGATGAAATTTATGTCGTAGACACCTTTCCAGACATTTCCCTGTAATATCAGGCTCTAAATTCAGCTTCTTTTGCGCACTGTACCACCACAATAGTGAATATGAATCATGGCGGTTTTTCGCCGCCTATAACCCTGCAAAACACGAAAACTTGTTAAGAAAAACACGTATGGAGGTGGTGGATGCAACGGGGATGACGAGAATGGCCATGCAGCTGGTGAAATGGTGGAATAGTGTAGGATTACGATGGAAAATGCAGTGGGAGGCTTGAAAAATGGTGGCGCAGTGGGAAAATGCAGTTGGAGGGTGGCGAGAACGGAAATTCTAATGTAAAACATTAAAATTTGACCTTTGAACGCATATATGTACATGGACAAGAGAGAAATACGATGAAACACGTGGAATATGTGACGTGGCGGGAGTGGTTAACGGCGGGACATGCAATCAAATCTGGACCGTCTGATCTCGGGAGGAGATCGACGGCTAAAAATGCATCGGAGGGCAACGAATGGTGGGCCAGGAGTATGGATACCTTGGGTTATCCCCCGTGAAACTTCGGGGCGTCATGACCGTTGGATGGATGATTGCAGATCGGATGGTGTATATGCATATCGCGCCATGTCAAATACCGAACGATAACGCGCGATGGCGGGGGGGCGGTTTTGGAATAGTGACGGAGCCACGTGTAAGGCGATGAATGGAATCGCTCCGAAATGAAAAATACCGCCCACCTCCCAAAGGCGATGCGATAGATATCATCGGTTTTAGAACAGTGCGCTGGGACCATCGGAGCAGGTAAAATACGGACCGTTGATCTGGCGGTTTAACGGACGGCTGTGATGCGATCTGAGCGGTGAACGGGGTGAACGGTGGACGCTGTAGGGAATGCGACGACCGTCCGATCTAT